>JAOTRH010106879.1:0-15573 GCA_034768845.1 Heliamphora exappendiculata | reverse complement strand
CTTCTCCAAACGCTCGCAGTTTTTCTGGAAACTCTGCTGGGGATCGATTTTAAAAAAAAAAAAATCATAAGAGGGCTTAACTTGAAATGTTAATGGTTCTTGTTGTAAACTTTTCATAGGTATTCGCATTTGCATTTTGCATATTTGTGTGCTTGATTCTCAAACCTCCGCTCTGCCTACTCAATACCTCGGTCAGTTTACTATCTCGGGGCTATGTAGGGGAAGCCAACAAGCTTTCTGGCCACATACTTTCATAAATGTGGCAAAAAAAGTTATTGTGTACCGTTTAACCATGTCTTGCATCATTCCTGACATTGGGAGGTATATTTTTAACTCTATTCAGGAAGTACATTGAGTGCAGACCTACCAGCCTTCTCCTGTTGCATATAGGTTATTAGAACCCTTCTTTTATGATCAATAAATCTTTTAGGATTATGTGATCTTTTTTTATGGATGCTTTTGTTTGTATAGTTAGCACCTCGATTAGGATTCGTTTTTATTTACTTGTTTTGCCGCCAAACGCGAGTTTGTTTAGCGTTTTGACCAGACTGACGAGTCCTTCGGTTTACATGAGTCCTTTTAGTTTAGAGAACTAGAATAATAGCTCTGTGCAGAGAAGAACCTATACGCACTTGGGTCCAATCTCCGAGCGGAAGACTTAGACATGTGGATCAATTGAGGTTACCGATGGTAGATCCAAAACTTACCATGGCAGATATGATGAGGGTAATTTTGGAATTACAGTGGACAGTCAAGGGGGTTAACACTGCTGTGACTAATCAGGCTAAGATTCAGACTCAGTGCCAAGCTCAACAAGCTTTACAGACCTGGGTTGCAGACCCCAACATAGTTATCCCTAATGATCAGGATGATGGAGTGGGAGACAACATCTAGGACGATAATGTGGGACCCGAGGGAACCCAACAAGTAGTTGCATAACCTGTTCGGCCAGGAATCCCAGAAATCTTAGCCACGAGAGAGTCGATCTTGTCTGATAAGGTTGATAAATTAGAGAAGATTTTGAGGGAAGTCTGAGGGGTTGAAGACTATATGTTGGATGTGAAGGGGCTCTGTCTGTTCCCCGATGTTAAGCTTTTTGAGAAGTTTAAGATGTCCGACATGAAAAAATTTGATAGAACCAAAGACCCGAGGATCCATTTGAGGATGTATGTGGGAACCCTGTTGCCGATGGAGATCAGTGATCAGTTGAAAGCTCAGCTTTTCTAGTAATCTTTGTCGGGAGCCACCCAAAAGTGGTTTCTATCTCTAGATGCTGCAAAGACGAGGATCTGGGAAGACATTGCTACTGCATTTGTCAACCAATCCAACTATAACATCTAGCTTGACGTTACTACCCGAGAACTTGAGACTACTAAGCAGGAGGCTAAGGAGTCTTTCATCGAGTTTTTGACCCACTAGAGAGCCAAGGTAGTTGAAATGACAAATCAACCCACTGAGAAGGAATAAGTGAGAATGGCGGTGAAGAATCTGCAGCCACAGTTTGACAAGTATTTGATAATGCAGCTGTTGATGACGTTTAAGTAGGTTTTCGATGCTGGGGTGCAGATAGAGGATGCATTACAGTATGGGGATATTGAGAAGGGAGAATCGAGCCAAAGAGTAGCCATGAAGCAATATGCCAATAACTCGAACAATGCCACCAACTCGGTGAGCCGAAGTTACGAGGTGAACCTGCTGAACCCCAATCAAAACCAAGCTAACCCGTTTGTCCAGTCAACTACCTAAAACCAACGCCAAAACCAGAAAAGAACTTTCACCCAACTCACTGCACCATTGACTACCATATTGAGCCGTTTGATTGAGAGGGGTCTCCTAAAACCTTTAGAGCCGACCCCGCCTCCGAATCCTTTACCACCCAGATATAATCCAATCTAGTACTGTGTCTTCCACCAGGGGCATGGTCATTTAACGAACAACTGCATGAGGCTTCAGCATAAGATCCAAGATTTGATAGACAACAAGGTGATTCCCCTACCAACCTCCGTTCAGAAGCCGAATGTGACCACCAACCCTTTGTCAAACCGCGTAGCCCAGCAGAATATGAATGCCGTTGGAGAAGGAATAGAAGATTTTAACCCTACGAGATTCATAGTCTCCATGACAAAATCGAAAGCCATTACAGATTTTCTGTCTCGATAAGAGGTGTTGTTGATCAATGACCTTATTGAGGAATTGATAGATGAGGGTTTTGACGACTTCCCGATCTTTGTCATCCATGAGGAAGAAGGTCTTCCCCCTTCTGACAGTAATGATGAAGAAAACGAAGAAATCAGACGTTTATAGGAGGATTTGGCACGCCTCGAGGCATTGGATGACCTGGAGGAAGCCAAGATAGATATCAAATGGCATATTTTGATTATCCCGAGCAATGATGCAGCATGACATGAAGGGGCAGCATAGTACGAGGAAGCCGAGTTGAGTTTTAGAGTCGAAGAGACAGAGAAAAAAGTGTAAAAAATAATAGAGTCATCAGGGGGAAATAAGGTTGACAACAAGGGTGAACAGGAAGAGAAAGCACCAGCCAGTGAAGAAATTGAGAAAAAGGAACAACAGGAAGAGAAAGAGAAAGATTTACCCCAAGTAAATCTTTTGAGAACCACGGGTCTCGTGTTCGATCTCTCAGTATACATCGTTCCTCTTCATAAACTAAAGCCAAGAACTCCTCTATTAGAAGGGCCAACTATATGATCTATTGACATAGGAGAAATCTTGTACCAAGAAGAGAATGATCTGTGGGAATTGGAAGAAGTGGAACAGGAATTTATGGACATAGAGTATGATGAAGGGAGGATGTGTCGGAATGACACGCGATTGTGGAGGAACCATATGACCATGAGGGCCGTGGGAACCTTGGATTCCTTGGCCGCCATATGACTACGAAGACCCGTTTGATGAAGTATCATTGCCACTGCTCTTTGAGTTAGAGATTGACATCAATGAAAAATCCCATTGGTTCGCACAAAATGTAATGGGAATCGAAGAAGATCTCTAGAGAATTGGAGTTGGTGGAGAAGACAGTTAAGGAAAAGCCAGTATAGATGATTTCTGGAACTACTAGGGAAAATGATGCCCGGTGTTTGAAATTCGAGAAGTAATCGACCAATTCGAGGGTTTGTGGGAACCCGAAGAGTAAGTTGAACATCTAACGAGAAGCGGGAGGCATTTTAAGTCCACACAGTTAGAGAAGAGACATCCAAGTAGGGGCATAGAGGAACCAAGGAAACAGATAGAGAAACAGAATAGTGAGGAAGAAGACAGTTTTGAAGCAAGACACAAGCAAATGAAAGCATTTAGGGATTGCTGATGGCTTCTCATAAGCACCAACAGGTAGTGTTGAAAGCTTTGAACAGTGTGGACATTCCAATCGACGTCTCCCTCAACCAGTTAGTGGGGATATTGGTACCAGCAAGGCAGCTTAACGTAATTGCTTTCAGTGATTGGGACTTCCTCACGGAAAGGATCGTCTCAAAACAAGCCTCTGCATTTGACTGTCAAGTGTTTAGGGAAGTGGGTGCCAGTCGTCTTGGTTGACAATGGTTCCGCCCTCAATGTGTGCCCACTATGAACTGCTTATTGTTTGAGGTTAAAGAATTAGGATTTCAAGCCAAGCACGCAAGGAGTGCGAGCGTACGATTATACGCAAAGACCTGTTCTGGGGCTAGTAACTTTTGCCGTGGAAGTGGGACCATTAGAAAGCGAGGTAGAGTTCCATGTTCTTAACGTGCCTGCATCATTTAACCTGTTTCTAGGAAGGCCTTGGCTACAAGACCCGAAAATCAGAGCTGTTCCGTCAACCCTGCACCAAAAAGTGAAGCTGGTTAAGGAAGAGGTACTGTCACCATTCTGGGTGAAACAGGCTTGCCAACTCTACTTAGTAACACTACTCCACTCCTCGAAATCCAACACGGGGAAGAAGACCTTCTGCTAAATAGGTTCGACTTCGACGAGACTCAAGCTGTGCAAGTTCTGATGAACGAAGAAGAGAACTATGTGAACCCAAAGGTCATAGCAATAATGAAAGGAATGGCCTATTTTTCAGGAATGGGATTGGGCAAGCACCTGTAAGGAATCTCATAACCGATCCCCGTGCACCACAATCGTCACAGATATGGACTTGGATACAAGCCAGAGTTGAGAGATCTAAAGATGGGGCAATATGGGCCAACGTTGAATGAACGCTTTATCAAATAGGGAGATGACTTCCTTTATTGTGGGTTTCCCGAGCCCTAGATTGGGAAGAGGACTAACGATAAGCTGCCAGGGTTGGAGATCTTTTTTAGTAACTATCTATCTGATAGTGAAGAGGAAGCAGAGATATGGCAGATGGGCTTCACTAAAAGGGAGCCGACAGATTGGGCAGTTCATTGTGAAGAAGGAGATCTGGCTTCTTTCTTCGATGAAGAGATGGCCTAAGTACTATAGACAATAAGGAAGACAAAGACGTGTTGATGATGGATGTCGAATTGCCTGTAGATTACACAACGCTTATCATGGATGCTGTTGAGAAGAAAAAGAGTCAATCTTTTAAGTCTTTTCATATGTATGATGAGTTGAAATTTGAGTCTGTGGAGTCTGTTTTTATTGAGTCTATGAATAGTGTCTATAACGACGAGTCTGCTAAGAATGCATCTGTTGGCATCCCGAGCCCGTTCTGTTTTGAGTCCCAAGCTGTAACTCCCTTTAAAGTTGATGAAATGAAATCGAATTTTGCTTACTTCATTGTGCCTCAAACATTTTGTGTTGATTTTGAAAATTTTGACGAATTCGAGGAGGATATACCCCAAAAATTAAAACTTTTAATTGAAAAGGAAGAAGAAATGCAAGCTAAACCTGTAATGGAAGAAACTGTTTTAATAAACCTTAATAATGAAAAAGATCCACAATTAGTTCAAGTTGGTTCTACACTCTCTTTGGAAGAACGTAAACAATTAATCTTTTTATTAAAAGAAATTAAAGGCGTTTTTGCATCGTTCAACGAAGATATGCCCGGTATAGATCCTGATATCGTACAACACCAAATCCCTCTTTACCCCGATGCCAAACCATCAAGCAGAAGCTCCGAAGAATTCAGCTAGATTAGGTCCTCAAGATTAAGGAGGAGGTCACCAAACAGATAAACGCCAGATTTCTCATGGTCACGGAATACCCGAAGTGAGTTGCCAACATCGTCCCAGTGCCAAAGAAAGACAGAAGAATCTGAGTGTGTGTCGACTTCAGAGATCTTAACAGGGCTAGTCCTAAGGAGGACTTCCCTCTCCCCCATATAGATGTATTGGTAGATAACACCGCCAGGAATGTGCTCTTGTCTTTCATGGATGGATTCTCAGGATACAACCAAATTTTGATGGCGCTGGAAGACCAGGAGAAGACTACTTTCACGACACCTTGGGGTACCTATTGCTATAGGGTCATGCTGTTTGGACTAAAAACCGCAAGAGCAACCTACCAAAGGGCGGAAATCACGTTACTGCATAATATGATACACAAGGAAGTAGAGGTGTACGTAGACGACATGATCGTGAAGTCCAAGACTAGAGAGGGCCACGCCATCACGCTAAGAAAATTCTTCGAGCGGATAAGGAAGTATAAAATGCGTTTGAACCCACAAAAGTGTGCTTTCGAAATGACAGCAGGAAAGATGCTTGGATTTATGATCAGGCAGCGAGGTACAGAAGTTGATCCATCAAAGATCAAGGCTATCCTTGAAATGCTTTCCCCATGAACTGAGAAAGACGTAAAGAGTTTCTTGGGGAAGATTCAGTTTATTAGTCGATTCATAGCCAAGTTGATCACTACCTATGAACCTCTATTCTGACTCTTGAAAAAAGGGACCAAATTTCAGTGGGATCAGCAGTGTTAGGATGCCTTTGACGCTACACGACAGTACTTGCAAAATCCTCTGGTCTTGTCACCACCAAAACCCGGCAATCCTTTGATACTATATCTATCAGTAACTGATTCAGTGATGTGATGTATGCTTGCTCAAGAAGATGAAGCTAAGATAGAAAGAGCTGTCTACTACATAAGCAAGAAGATGACAGATTGTGAGCGTCGGTACACACCTTTAGAGAAGACTTGCTCAGAGCCAGTTTGGGCATCCAAGAAGTTACACCATTATATGCTAGCATATCGAGATGTTTTGATCTCAATGATGGACCCATTCAAATACCTCTTCGAAAAGTCGACATTGACAGGAAAGTTGGCCCATTGGTTGCTGATGCTATTTGAGTTCGATTTGTAGTATGTCACGGGGAAATCAGTAAAAGGGAGAGCCGTCGCAAAATTTTTGGCCAATCATCCTATTGAAGGAGAAGAAGAACCTGAATTTAAGTTTTTCGACGAGCAAGTGTTGAAAATCGATAAGGATCTGTGGACCCTGTATTTCGATGGAGCTTCAAACCAGTATGGATATGGGATATGGATACTCCTTATCACTCCTGATGATTCCCATATCCCTTTGGCTTTTAAGTTGAGTTTTGAGAGTACTAACAATTAGGCCGAGCACGAAGCTTGCTTAGCAGGATTGGAAGCAGCCTTAGAACTAGGTTCAAGGAAGTTAAAAGTTAGAGGGGACTCGGCTTTGGTCGTTTCTCAGGCAAAAGGAGAGTGGAAGGTTAAAGAAGAGAGGTTGATCCAGTATCACCAAGAGTTCGAAATAATGATCCCTAGCTTTGAAAGAGTGGTGTTTACTCACGTCCTGAGATTGGAAAATAAGTTTGTTGACTCCTTGGCTACACTGGCACCGATGATAGACATACTACCCGAAGTAAGGATGAGACCTTTGGTGATTCAACAAAGAGATACACTCGTAATCGGTAATATTGCCGCTGCATAAGAAATTAATGAAGTGTTACCCTGGTATCATGATATTTGGAATTTCATTGAGAAAGGAGAATACCCTAGTCAAGCCAGTAAGAAGGATCAAAGGGCTATCAGAAGACTCGCCGCACAGTTTGTGATGTGTGGAGGAAGACTGTACAAGAGAGGATGTATGGGAGTTAACAAGCTTTGCGTTGATATAGAGAAAGGACACGAACTGATGAGAGAGGTTTACAGAGGAGTTTGCAGGCCTCACATGAATGGAATTATCCTAGTCAAGAAGATTCTGTGCCAAGGATACTTTTGGATGACGATGGAGACGGACTGCCACTAGTTTGTTCGGAGATGCAAAAAATGCCTAGTTCACGCAAACCTCATGCATGTGCCGCCGTCTCAGCTTTATAATATGACTTCGCCATGGCCATTTTTAGTTTGGGGAATTGATGTGATAGGAAAGATCACAACCAAAACATCAAATGGACACGAGTTTATTCTCGTAGCAATCGATTACTTAACAAAGTGGGTCGAGGCTACCTCCTACTCTATTCTAAAAGCCCCACAAGTAGCCAAATTCATCAAGGAGAATCTCATCTGTCGATACGGGGTTTTTCACGAGATAATCTCTGATAATGGTTCTCATTTCTAAGGAGAGGTTTTAGATTTCTTAAAAGAATATTGAATTGTCAGTCACAAGTCTTCTCCGTAAAGACTGCAAACCAATGGAGCTGTGGAAGCTGCTAATAAGAATGTAAAGAAGATTCTACAAAAGATGATAGAGGGAAGTAAGGATTGGCCAGAGAAGTTGCCATTTGCACTTTAGGGGTACCGAACATCGATCAGGATTTCCACCAGAGTAACACCTTATGCACTGGTTTATGGGATAGAAGCAGTTCTTCCCATAGAGTTGGAGATCACGTCTTTGAGAATAATGGTTGAAAGTAGTATTCCCGAGCCAGAATGACAGAGGAACAAATTTGAAGAACTACTCTTGTTTGACGAAAGGAGGCCTAAGGCGCTGTTTCACATCTAAAGATATCAGAGAAAAATTGCTCGGGCGTTCAACAAAAGGTTAAGTCTGGAAACTTGAAGGAAGGCGATTTTATCTTTGAAGATATTAGAGCTCCGATTTTCTATCTAAAGGAGAAGTTTAAACCTAATTGAGCAGGACCTTATTTTATTAAAACCCTGATGTCGGGAGGCGCTGCTATTCTTATGGATCTTGATGGGAATGTCTTCTCTACACCAATCAACTCAGACCTGCTTAAAAAGTTTTATCCCTGAGAGAAAACCCACAAAAGGAGAGTGTCAATACTCGAGTGTAATCCAAGCCTTGAACTACGCTATGGCCTGATTCCCTTCTACGGGATACGTATACTGCTTTTGTCAGAAGATTGGCCCAAACCTTTGCTTAAAATTCCCTTGGTCACCATGTTTGAAGTAGTAGACTAATGCAAAAACTTACTTTAAGTTTTTATAATAAATTGATTATATTGCAAAAGCAAAAACCTAAAAAACAGTTTTGAAGATCACTAGAACTAAAAGTGGAGAAATCTTCATTAAGAAGTTTTACTAATGCAGTCTTGATTTCAAAAACAAGAGAGGATTGCAAGTCCTCATCTTAAGAAGTTACAAAGAAATAAGCAAAATATTGAGGTACAACAAAGCAAAGTAAAATCCTTCTCCTCTTTGCATCTCCTCCCTGTCTTGCACTGCGCCGTAGCTCTATCCCCTAGCCAAGTCTTGTAGTCCTCAGAAAGCCCACTATCAAAATCTCTACCAACCGGCACCCTTAGTCGAGAAGACTAAGCCCGCTGGTACTGACCCAAGCAAGGAGCCCGATGTGTAGAACTATTTAAATGGCTCACGGTAGTGTCAGGTTTGACCTGAGTGTACCTGAACTGGCGAAGGATGCGGTATGGATGATAAAAAGTGTCCAGCTTCAAGTTGACCAACAGAACCCCCGAGTGACTCACAGTGGCAATAGTCATGAAAGTTATCTTCAGCTAGGGGCATAGTCAGGAGATGTCCTCCCCAATCAAAGAACTCAGATAATCCCTCCAAGCAGTCTCAGTAGAGTAGAGGTGATGAACTCGACAGTGAATGAAGGACTTCACACTGTAGTTATAAGATACCAGCTTCTCTAGCAAGTTCACTTTCTTCATCAACCAAACCTGAGAGAAATAAAGAAAAAGAGAGCTAAGTGGAAATTCCTGAGAAAAATAAAGAAAAAAGAGAGCTGAGAGGAAAGATAGAGAGAAATAAAGAAAAATGAGAGCTGAGTGAACACCTGCAGCAGAAGAGCACTAGCTCACCCATCCGAAGGTCCCAAGAGGAAACGAGCCAAAAGACAGATACAAAGAGCATAATGACGCTAGAGCCGAAAAGAGAAATCACCAAGAGAACCCTAAGGCCCGAAGCGGTCTATAATCCGCAGCACATCAAGGGACCCGTCATGGGTAATGAGAGAAGCCTCACGTCTGGAATAGCAACAGAGCTGCATCAACCGATCCCTGGGACTTGAGAAGGGTGTAGGAACTATGACCTCCTCTCGGGACGAGATCTCAAGAACGGCAAAAAAGTCCTCCACTGTTAGACACAGCTCCTTATACCTAAAACAGAACACGTGTGCATCAGGGTCCAACAGTTGGGCTGCCCCTTACAAGAGATGCCAGTCAATCCTTATGGTTCGTAAGGAGAATAGCGCGTCTAGACCAAAGTTGAGAAAGTTCTAGCGCTCAACCGGGGAGAAGTCACCCATCTAAGAAAAAAAAGAGTTGTTGTAGGAGTGGGCCATGGAAAAGGTAAGGAAAATACATGGCATCTAGAATAGTGGGGTTTGGACTAGTTGCCCCTTTTATAGAGCCAAAATGGAGGGAGCCACATAATCTGCTCTGAGTTTCGCGCCATAAAGCTTTGTCATGGTTGCCACCTTTTTCTCATGGTCGCTATTTTTAAAAGTCACAGCTATCTTTAAATATCAGGGCCGTGCATTCCCAATCTCCAAACTGCTAACGTTTTTTCACAAAAGTTCAAGCCGCTACTTTTTAAACCCACGGCCGCGAATTCATTTCTCATGACCGCAACTTTTTTGTGCAGAAATTTTACCAGCCCACCTCTATGTTGCCAATATGCCCCAAGTTATCGTTAAGAACCTCTAAGCAACTCGCAACATGGCAACAGATTTATAGGGTCAATTCTCGACTCACAAATCACACATCATACATAACAAAGGTCTAAGCAGTCAAAATGGTTTTCATAATAAAAATGAAAGGGTTACATGCATCCATAATAAGTAAAGTGTAAACCAAGGGGAACGAGGGCCCTATCCACTAAACAGTGTGTGAACAGATGTATCAAAGCGATTTGTGTACGATATGTCGAGGTACAAATCAGTAGGCACACAGGCCTATGAGGGTGTATTAGAGTAGTGTATAAGAGGTGATGTATCAGTGCAGTGAATTAGAGTAGCGTATCAGTGAAATGTATCAGTAACAGTGTATGAAAATGTATGTCAATGGGCACGCAGGCCCAAGCAAGAATAAGTATTCAGGCCTCTATGTATAGAAAGAAGAAGGAAAAAGAAGAAATCAGCAGTGGGGCAGCAGCAGGTCGGTCACTCTTATTGGGTCCTCTTCTTCCAGGCCATGTAACCTCTTGGGGATGACTCTCTGGATGAGGAGTCCTCAGGCCATTACCCAGACCACGCGAAAAGAAGAAAGAGGCACATCAGATAACAGTATATGGGCAGAATGGAAAGTGTAGAAAGGTAAAATAGAGCAAAATGAAGAACATACCATAGCAGGACCACCCCGGGGAGCATGAGGCTCAACACCCTGAGCCCAGAAGGCAGTATCCCAGCGCCGGACCAACACCTTTAGGTCGGTGATGAGCCGGAGGCACTGCTCGCCTCACTTTCGAGGCAGCTATCAAGAAAATGACCACATCAATACAGACAGATATGAAAGACAGTATGGGAAGTAAAGAAGGAAAAGAAGAATATTGTACTTGCTCCACGCCGGGAGGAAGGCGTAGCTCTTGTGCCATCGACTTGGGGATCTAGATCTGATGAAGATTTCTGTCCACAAAGGAGTCCACCATCCAGAACAACTCGGGAAAGGCTGCTCTGGCAGCACCAGGGGCAGCTGGGGGAGGACCCCGCATAGCAGCATGAGGCCCCATGGCCGGCATGAACCTCTCTCGGGCAAAGACCATATAGTCACGATCCTCGCTCTCAATCAACGTAGCAGCGTTGATACCCACCATGGCGCAGATAATCTCAGCTGTACGAAGGGTGTCGGTCTAATGCATCCCGATCAGAGGTGTCCCCGGGATACAAAAGTGGTCATACCCCAAGGACTGCCGAACCACACACTCACTGAGGTACCACTCTCTGCAGAATGGCCCCTTAAGCAAGACGCGAGTCTAGGTAACCTCTCAGCTCTGCATCAGGTCGGCACTAACTCGCTCCTCTATGCCGACCCAGTTATCGTACTAGACCTGAAAAGTGAGGAAACATGTCAACAAGCAGTATGAACCAGAAAAGGGGATGAACACAAACATAAAGGACGTACCCTGTCGGTAGTGAGAGTGTCCAGAAAATGGCGATCGTCATCCAAGTCCTTCCCGCTGGGCTTTGTACCCCAATATCGTCGGGCCCATCGGAGTGCCTGGGGGATCACCAGAGAGTCATCACAAGAAATCACCGGCTGGCACATACCCAGGAACTCATAAGCCTAGAGCTGCAAGAAATCAAGGAAAGTATTAGTACGGTTGAAGCAAATATGTAGATATGTAAATGAGAAAGGAAAGCAGAGGAGGAAAAATAGAGGTGTACCTCCCAGATGCACCAATACCTGCTCGTGCTCCTGTCAGAGGTCCGGGTGGCAGCGCTCATATATCCATAGAGGGTAGCCAAGGCGGCTCTTCCCCAGTTGTATGTACCGATGGTGTCCACCACCGTCATAGCAGCGAGGTAGTTCAGGTGCACCCTATTCTCTAAGTTTGGGAATAAGGCTATCCCGAACATATAGAGAAGGAATGCACGTGCCACCTACTCGAAATGGCAGGCCTCAGAGCAAACGAAGTGCCGGAATGTCTTCTTCAGCCAGGTGTATCGGATGCTCCCCTTGTCGATGGATGGGGGCACCTGGCCGAGGAAGTGGGTAAGAGCCGCAGTGCTCCGGCTGATACCAGGATCAAATGGGATCAGGTCGCCGCCCACCCGAATCCCGGTAATGAGCGAGAAGTCAAGAGGTGTTAAGGTAACCTTGAAAGTGGGTAGATGAAAAGTGTTGGTGGTGTCCTACCATCTCTCGGTCAAAGCAGTGAGATAGATCCTATCATTACTGGTCCCTCCAGCGTAGTGATGAAGCTGCCGAAGCCTTCCCGATCAACCATCTCCCTGTTGCATGGAGGGAGGGCCATGTACCACTCCAAAACGTCGGGGGAGCCACTAAAACCTCGAATACGAAGTCTACCTTGAAACGAAAACAAAATAAACAAATTAGTAAACATGAACAATAACGAAATCAAGATTAAAATGCACAACAAGATAACTGAAATAGAACTCTTCACTAACGAACGATGATCAAAACAACAAAGTCACCAAATGGATCCCAAAACAACTATAGGCAACTCAAACTTCCCTCAAAATTCAAAATTCAAGTTTCAACCTTCAAAAAATGCAACTTCCAAACAATCTGAGATTTGTTTTTAAAGATGGCGAGTGATTCAATCCATTTCAAATTTGAAAACTTCGTTAAAACCAAATTTGTTTCAAACAAAAAACAAAATTCAAAACCGATGATTCACTTTACGCAATTTCAAACCAACCTCGATTTTAAACATTAGGAATCCAACTTCAAGCCAAAAGTCTAATATAGAATTCAACTCTGCTCAAATCTAGTTCAATCCTTGTCATAAACCTAACCCATCAGTTCAGTCCAAATTCCACAAAATCCGTTTCAATTCAAAATTCAAAGTTTGATAAAACTCAAACCGATATCCAAATCTCAAATCAATCCAGGTTTTAAGTTCGACTCAAACACATCCCAAACCCACGACTCAACACGGTTTCCATCCAATGTCGACCCATATCCAAAAAATTGTTTTTAATCAAATTTTGTTTAGATTTGTTTTCAAACTCAAACACGACGTTCAAATAAGTTCACATTCAATCCAAATTTTAACATGGGTTCCATCTCAGAATTCAATTCAAATGAGCCATATTTTCAAAATGTGATTAATTTCAACCCAACTTCTGTTTCAAATTCAATCTGAACCTAAACCCAAATATCTGAATTCACCCTCAATCCTCCAAAGGTTCATTTCTCAAAGTTCAATTCAAATCCAAGTTCAAAGTTTTGTTTTAACCTAAGATTCAAAGTTTCATCTCAAAGTTTTGTTTCAACCCAAGTTCAAGAATTCATCCATGTCTAAGGTTAATTCAAGTCCAAGTTCAAATGCTTCATTCTAATCCATGATTCAAAGTTTCGCTCTGTCCAGAGTTCAAGGTTCGTACCGTCCAAAGTTCATCCAAGTTTTCAATCAGAGTCAATGTCCATTTCCAATCTGACTTAAGGTTTAACCTAACCAAGTCTCAAACCCAATATTTAGTTAATTTCTAATCCAATTCAAAGTGTCCAATATCAACTTAAGATCAATTCAATTCTAACTCAACATCGACAAAGTTCGAATAACCAAAAGTAGCCAAGTTCGATAAATGTTCAAATTAAGCAAGTAAAGACTTGAGTTTTTGTCTTACCTCAAGGTTCGTAGTCGAGAAATGATCCTCACATCTACATGGGAGAATCTCGTCCTCTGCAATCACGCCCGGGATGATAAACCTCTTCATAGTCGGCTTTCAGAACCGGTGATGAAAAGGGATGTACGTGGCTAGGTTGAAATGCTCTGGCATGCCCGAAACACCAACGGGAAGAGCGTCCTCGTCACCCTCACCACCACTACCTTTGCTGTCACCTCCTCCTCCATCGCCCGCGGCCGCTTCCTCACCATCACCGTCGGTGCCACCCGCAGCCATTCTCTCGCTGCCACTACCTCCTCCTTGGCCACCAGCCACACCTGTAGCACCACCACTACCACCGGCGCTACCCTCTGTGCTAACAAAGCCAAAACTGCCACTCACCATGGCTGAGAAAACCACAAATATGAACGAAAGCAAGAACATCCTTGTAGCCGAGAGTGTGAGTGAGAAAGAGAGGGATAGGAACGGGAGATGGAGAGAACGTGAAAGAGAGTGGGAGAAGTGAGAAAGTCGAAGAGAGTGAGAGAGAAGAGCTTGCGCGAATGAAACCATTTTGAACTCCTCAAACCCTTATTCTGCTATCGACCTCGCGACCGCTAGATTTGGTGGTTTTAAAATTCCCGGCCGCCACATACGAACCTGTGCCGCAACTTTTGCTTCTCACAACCACAACATTTTTGAAAGGTTTCATATGGCCACCAGTTCGTAACATCCAGGCCACCAATATCCAAGGGTTAATAGTTCAGGCCACTAGTTTTAAAAAGTAATGGCCGCTATGTTTTCATGCCCCCTTCTTTTGAAAATTGACCCCCAAGTAGATGCAACTCTTTTTTTGGTTGGTTTAGCCAAGAACCTCCATTTTGTAGCCCCTCTTGAAATTTTGGCTGCCTTTAAAAAGATCGGTCCTCGCACGACCTAAAACTGCATCTACCTATTTAGTCCTCGCACGACCTAAAATTGCCTCTACTTATCTGGTCCTCCTTAAGACCTTAAACTGACTATTCGGTCCTCTTCATGACCATCCCTTCAGTCCTTTCATGACCTAAATTTGATATTTATCCCGCTGGTCCTCCTCACGACTTTAAACTGACTCTTCGGTCCTTGCATGACCTAAAACTGCCCTTAAAACATTCAGTCCTTCTCATGACCTTAAACTGATTTGCTGGTCCTTTCATGACTTAAAACTGATACCTATCTCGTCAGTCCTTCTCATAATCTTAAACTGACTCATTGGTCCTTTTATAACCTAAAATTGATACCTATCTGGTCAGTCCTCCTCATGACTTTAAACTGACTCACCGGTCCTTTTATGACCTAAAACTAATATCTAATTGTCTGGTCCTCTTCGTGACCTTAAACTGACTCCCCGGTCTTGTTCACGACCTAAAACTAATCGTGGGTGATTCTTCGGTCCTTGTTGTGACCTTAAACTTTTGTATGTTTGCATTATACCTATTCGCATCATATTGTATCTACCATGCATCATGATTACCCTAATTGCATCATATGCATTGCCCCACGGACTACGACCAATCTGATCCCTTGCAATGGGGGTACGTAGGAAGCTTGATGAAAATTCGTGTGAACCACGCTTTTTTATATGTTTTGTTTGTGCCTAAGATTTGGCAACTTATTCAATCAGTTTGTCTTTAGTGTTTTGACATTTACTTGCACCACGTGTAATTGCAAGCTCTGCCAAAGAGGGGCAACTGTAGATACCCCAATTTAACTAAGCCGAATCTTAGGCACCCATCTCGAATGCTCCCCAATGACGAAATCATGGGAATTGCGTTCAAGGATACTCCAAAGTAAGCAAAGTCAGGAATTCAGCTCAAAACCCAATAAATCACCAAAAACTTTCAGGCCGTGACATCCATAAACCTCACGATTGCTATTGTTAGCCCAAGGGCTTTTTAATTTGATTTTGATGATTTTCATAATTCATTTTCTAAGAATAAATATTTTTAAAT
>JAOTRH010106868.1:0-15575 GCA_034768845.1 Heliamphora exappendiculata | reverse complement strand
GTTTCTTTGTTCTATTTCTTGCGCAAAGGGGAGTAGAGGTTGTGGGGCCCAAACTAGCGTTCATTGACTGTGCTGGATTTTTGAAAGTAACCTTCATAATGCATTATATTACGAAAACGCCATTGACCTAAGAATTTTGTTTGATCGGGATAGGTTTTTACGGCTTTTTTTTTCTCCTTTACGAATTTTTTGATTTTTTGGATTAATTTTTTTAATTTGTTGTGATAAAAATAATTTAAAAGTATAATTATTTTAAAAATAATTTAAAAAATTTACTAAAAATAAAAAAAAGTCACATAAAATTTTTAAAATCGCTCTTTTTGTTTTATATGAACTTCTTTTAATTTTTTTGTCAAATTTTTTTATTTTTTTATTTTTTTAATTTTTTAATTTTTCGTAACAAGATAAATTTAAAATATATCATCATTTAAATTAACGTAAATTTTTTACTAAAAAACAAAAAAAATATATAAGAAAAGCTATCCTATGCAAGCAACTAACTTAAAAGCTAGTATTTTTACTTTTTGCGTTTTTAGTCAAAATATTAAAATTTAGTATAAATTATATTGTTTAGTAATTTAATTTTTAAGCTTATCTTTTTTAAATTGATTATTTGGGTAAAAATTTAGTTTTTTTTATTTTTTATTCAAATTAAACAATTTTGTCTATATATATATATATATATATGTAATTAGTATTGATAATAAATAAGTTATGCATGAGAATATTACTTTATTTTAAAATGGTTGAAATTTAAATAGAATATTAACAATTATATGTAATTAGTATTGGTAATAAATAAGTTATGCATGAGAATTATTATTTTATTTTAAAATGGTTGAAGTTTGAATAGAATATTATAAATATTTGTATTTGATTTAATTTTTTTATTTTTTACCAAACGAATCATGTTGACTTTTTTGTATTTTTATCCAAAAAGCAAAAAATTAGAGCTTACGAACATGCTCTAATAGTTTATATATTGTAGCTGAATAAATAATAATTATAATTTTTAACAAAATTTATTGGTGTTCAACAAAAATGTTGTTATCTTATAAATGAAATGAGTTATTTATAAAAAAAAAATTAAAACTTGTAAGGTAAATAGTGAGTGTTTGAAAAAATATATATATAATTTATTGTTAAAATTAGTAATATAAAACTATTTGAGTGTTTAGAAATGCTACTGCTAATAAGTTATGAATTGTAACTTGTAGCAAAAATTGTTAGTTTGCGATAAATATTATAATTTATAACTAAAATAGAAGAAAAAATAGTTAAAAGTTGTAGCAGAAATTACAAGTGTTTAAAAAAAATTATAATTTATAACTAAAATTAATAATAAAAAGCTAAAAATTAATAATAAAAACTTGACTAACTAAGCACTCTCCATATAAGTTACAATCACACTAGGAATGCCAAGCAACCTCAATTATAAAATTATAATTTATAATAAAAAAAGTGTACAATTAAAAAGAAATTATAAATATTTATTAAAATTATAAGTTTATAATTTTGAGTAATAAAATTTGTGATTATTAATTTAAAATAAAAAATTATAAGCAAAAAATTATAAATATGCTTATTTGAATATTCTGAATCTTTTACTGAATTTTAGGTTAAAAAATGAAATTAAGTTCAAACAAACACATCATTGACCGTGGATGGAAAAGTGGAAATGGCGAAAAGGGATATATGACGAGGAATGGTAAAGTGAGGAAAAGGTGGATAGAAATGTAATATTACTAAAAGTAGAGGGGCGTTGGGGTACACGAATGTATGATAATATGCGCACAATAAGGAAGTTTTGTACACGTGACACAAGTAGGTGGAAACAGTGAAAGAGTGGACACGTGCGGTGGCGTACGTGTGGTAAGGACTATAAGGGGTTCTGTCATGTACGGGACGAACATCTGAGTCTGGGAAGAAACCGCACCATTATTGGTCTCACTCCCACAAAAACCAAAACTAACGGATAATAATTGTTCCTCTATAACATCATCTATTTTTATTTTATGTTTAGTTAAAGATTACTTTTTAATTAAGTTATTATTATTTTATTTATTAAATCGAGACAAACTTAAAAAATTAATAAAATATATAAAAAATTAGAATTAAAAAAATAAATTAATAAATTAAATTTTATGTTATTTATTTTTAATTTTTAGTGCAATTATAACTTACAAATTTATAATTTTAGTTGTATCAAATACACTTGTTGTTACTTTTTATTCTTTCTGTGTAAAACTTTATATATATATATATATATATATATATATATATATATAGAGGGTTCCGGTATCTACCATCCAATGAACAATAAATAATAATTTAGGAGATATTTTTCTTAATATTAATATAATTTTTTTAGATGTGAAGCATAATGTCAGAACAAATAACCTCAATGGAGAAAATTGACCGTCAAGTAGAGTTTTGCCGAAATTTTGTATAGGAACAATAAAAAATTAATTTTTTAAAAATATATTTTTATAATAAATAAAATATATATATTAAAACACTTGAAAAAATTTTTTATTATTAGTGTTGCTCGGTCGAAGTGGCTGAAATAACACTACTATAATAAAATCAGTCGTCATAGTAATCGGGAGCTCTCAAGAGTTCAAAAAGACAGAATCTTAACAAACCAAAAAAACTAATCTTTGAATTTAGCCCTAAGATCCTATTTATAGATTTTGAACCTCGATTATATTATTATAGGGTATTTGACAAAATTATTATTAATAATTTTTAATTTTTAATTTTTAATTATTAATTTTATTTATAAATTTTAAATTTTTTTATAACACATACAATTTTTATAATAATTTATAAATTATTTATTTCAACTATACTAAACACCTTCCATCACTGTATATCCATACCCTGGAATTATTCATTTTTCTCTCACTCATCGTCACAGTAATCATTTCTTTATGCAAATCGGCACCATTAAGTTGGATTTAATGTACGTCTAAACAAATCCACCTGTTTTGCAAGAATTTAAGTAGATTATTCAAATTATACCTTAAGTTGCAATCATTGGTCTAGATTAAAAAGCATTTTTTTTGCTTTGTAGACCAACTTAGTTATAATCTTATCTCATGTTTGGATTAAAAAATGCAATAATTTTTTTTAGAGCTTTTTTGGTTTTTTATGAATATTTTTATATTTTAATTTTAATTTTTTATTTTTTAGATTTTTGTCACGAGAGAATTTTAAAAAATTTGCCTTTAGAGTCAATTTTAAAAATAAATTCATTAAAAACGAAAAAATTAAAAAAATAAACAAAAAGGTCTGCTAAGTTGTCTTTTTTCATTTTATATAAAATTTTTTTACGTTTTGATGACAAAAATTATTTTTTTATTTTTTTCATAACTAGAGAAATCAAATTAAATTATATTTATTTGGTCTAATGTTTAAAAAATTCCCTAAAAACAAAAAAAAAACACAAAAAAAAAATTAGTCCAAACACAAATTTAGTTTCTTCACATATTGTACATATATATATTTTTAAAATTAGTTAAATTTTTTAAAAAGAAGTCAAAAGAGTAAACTTTTTTGACCAAGAGATAAAAAAAAAAATTTTAAAGACGAAAACAAAACCTTGTTTGGCAACTTGACTAAAAGTTAAGTTTTTTGCTTAAAACTACTTTAAGCTCAAAAAGTCAAAAATTAGTTTGGGAGAAGCATGAGATAATTTTAAATCAAAAGTTTAAGTGGCTTTATGTCAAAAGATAAAAATCTTTTGCTTAAAATTGCTATAATTTTTTAAAATTTATTTTTAAATAATTTTATATTTAATATTAATCTTATTTGATAGAATTTGACTAGTGCATTTTAAATATATGATTTTTATAAAAAAATGGATTTGTTTTTGTAAAAGTTTTGATAATTTATAAAAATATTTAAAAAATTATGTAAAAATCAAATACGCTAAAAATAATTTTTTGAAAAATGAGAATTTTTAGCTTTTTAAATTTTAAGTAAAAAAACTTAAAGCTTAGCTTAAAGTCGATTGCCAAATAAAGCCTAAGAAATACATAATACGGTGTATTGGCTTCTTTTAATTTTTTTTGAATTTTTTTATATTTTGATTAAAAAAAATACTCTTCAAGCTTATATTGATAAGAGTAATTCAAAGAGCATAATAGTTTGAACAAATAAAATTTTATTAAAAATAAAAATAAATAAAATAAAATAAACAAATAAACTATTACTCCACACCAAGATTGCTATTATTATTTTTATATATTAATAGGCTTTACACATATAATTTTATATTATTTATTCAACATTCAATATTTTTATATACGAAACCTAATACTTTCTCATATATTAATATATTTTATATAAATACTAGGAATAACCTCTTAAAATTGTTCATGTATTTTAATATTTAATTCCAAACTTTATTTTAAAAAAAAATAATTCATATAAAAAATAGATAAAATCTCAACCTCAATTAATTTTGATATTCACAAAGAAGAAAAAAACTCTTAAAGTGAAACTACAAACCAACATACCCAAAGCATTGAGAAAAATTCAAATATCAAAAGTTCTTATTTTGTTGTGATTATATAACTACGTAAATTGATTTTTTCTTCAACTCAAAATGCATGAATTATTTTTTAATACAAATAAAATTAAAATTCTTAATTATTTCTAGCTCTGTTCACTATTAAATTATTATATAAAAATCACATCAAGTCTGCGAACTTATCAATAATTTAATAATTAATTAGTTAATTTTAAAATACTCAATTAAAAACATAATTTTCTTAGTTTGTTAATTTATAAAAATAAAAATAATAAAAATAAAATTATTTATTTTATTTTAATAGTTATATTTTTTACACCTATACAAGTGTCACATCAAAATTTTATATTGTATAATAAATTTAGAGTTGGGCTTGTCTCCGATCCCTCCGGACCGGTTCAGTTGAATTTTTTAAAGTTCAAAATATATTCATTTTGATTATCTGAATCGTTTATTTTATTATTCTAAGTGTATATATTATTATTGTAAAAAATCAAGTTAATTGAATATCGGTAACTGATTTAACAGATTACGTTTTTGTTAATAAAAATAAATTGTAAATTTTATTTTATTATATATTTTATCAACACATGAAATTTGTTAAGGTATTTATCGATATTCGATCAATTTTTTTAAAATAATAAAATATATATTTAGAATAATAAAATAAACGGTTCAAATAATCAAAATTAATCCATTTTAAACCTAAATAAAATCAAACTTTAACTTCTCCAATCTCTCCAATGACTAAAGGGAAGCCATGCTCGTAAATTTACTATTTACTGAACAGTAATTACTATTTTCATATAAAATACATGTCCTTTTAACTCGGAGGAAAGTGGGGGCCGCCAACGAAATTAGGAATCCACAGGTAAGTACGGCATATTTAATTTGAAGCGCCGATCAAAAAATAAAAATTATTTGAAGCGAGGCCCCACAAGACACGGGGTGGATACGTTTTACCTAGGGGTAAAAATTCGGAAATATTATGTATTTAAATTAAATTCATAATTTTTTTATATAATTTTAAATAAATAATTCATATTCAGTTGTATGTAATATAAGATGATAAGGGAGCTTATATTATTTAATTTGGGTTATAGGTAGAATTATATATAAATTTTATGAATATATAATGTTATTCATAAATATTTGATTAGTTAATTATATAGGAGTGTGCTTTTTTTTGTAATGCTTATTCGGTATGTATCTTTTTTGTAATACATTTTCTGCATGAACAGGTGAGCTCCTCTATTAGGCATATAAAAATCGATTATATTGGAAGGTTTGACTCATGACTCAACTCGTTTTAGAGACACCACGATTGATTTTAAATGAAAGTGTCTTGAAATTTAACGTATGGAGTGGAGGCTAAGGCCATTAATTAGGCCTAAGTCGAAGCGCTTATAAACAAGTCTCGGGAGGGTTCAAAGCCAATGCCCTTGAGAAATTTTTTGGGATCCGTTTTGGTTTTTGACGCATATGTGGGTATTTATATTTGCTACTTTTGTTACGTTTTGAATTCTAATAGTGTATTGTCTTCTCTCATAATTAAATTGTCGTAATTTTGTGAACATAAATTTAATTTTAAGTGGACCACGTAAATTGAGTATTCTATTTGTGATTACATTATTATATTTCATTACTATTTTTTTCGTTTTTGTTTCAACACCTTCTTTTTGTAATTATTCTAAATAGTCATAACTTCTCTATACATGTCCTAAGTGTTTCACTTTTATTCGTAGTATGAAATTTATATGATGTTTTTTACATACATAGTGTTGAAGTCAATATTAAGAGAGTACAAAAATATATTTTAGTTTGACAGGCTCACTAATTATAGTGCTTTTTTGTAAAATTCATATTATTATATCTTGACAAATAGACGTTCATAACACCGTAATTAAACATCATAATAGAGACTAATTTGTCCTGATGATATAGTGTCGAACATTAACCTCGATTTATTTATTTATATTAAATTTATCAGGGGATGAAAGAGTCAAAATTGAAACCCGAGTTGATGAACAGGTCAAATGATTTCTTAATCACTGAGACAAACACTTTGCTCTCTTTATTAAATTTATACGGCCCCTAAATTCAACTTCTATTTCTTGTTTAGGTGCCTTTTTTTTATCACAATTGCATAAAAATAAATATACAGGATTTTCTACCAGTTTCAAGCAAATTGGGTAAAACTGGGTGTGTTGAATAGTAAAAGTTGTATAGTTGTGTGACCCTGATCTGTAGACTAGTCAGACCAGCTAATATTGTTTTATTATTATAGATGTGGAGGAAAATGAAAGGCAAAAGGCGGCAAGTAATTATTCGGTACTTCCTGAAGTATTATATAGTATTATTTAGATGATATTTATATTTAATTATTTAGCCAAAAATGTTCTAAGAAAATAATGATAATTTATTTTTGTTAGATAAGTAGAAGATAAAAATGACCTATTTAATATATATTGATGTTTTTATTTGTCAAAATATTACCTAAGTAATATCACGTTGTACTTTAGCGGCGTGTTTGAATTGGCGGAATGGAAAGGGTCGAATATGACTTGAAAACATGTGGGCCCCACATGTTCAATTTTTATCTTACCGAACTACTAATTTCTCGTTTGTATCATGAAATTAGAACTAAAATAATTGGACAAATACCGAATTATTAATACCTCGTTTATGGTATTAATAATACCAGACTCACTTAATATTATTAGTATCAAATTTCAGATTATCTTCACTCCTTATCTGACGGTAAAAAATAACTCTATAAATCTTATCAAACTCTTTATTCTACTCTAACCATACATAAACTAAATTTCTCACTGTACTCATAATTTATTTTATTATTTTTCTTGTATTAAAAATATATATAGGACTAATAGTATTATTTATTTCTTTTATTTTTTGTTTAAATTTTATTTAAAATACCAAACGATGCCTAAAATAGTGGATAATTTTCCAAAAGGAGGAAGGGGCTCGTGATTTTTCTGCGACTGCGGGCCTACAATTGGGTTCGGTCACAGGCTCACAGGACTCGTCAGTCGAGGGTTTGTTGGGTATGGTGGTTCAATAGTAATTAAGGCCGACCCACGTCCAAAAGATTGGGGTAGCATAGTTCGGGACAACTGTCATGTGATTCAGGGATAACTAAGCATTGTTTGGGAACTTTAAAAACGGTATTTTTCTTCTTTTTTTAAAAAAATGAAAATAGTATTTAAGATATAATAATATATGTTTGAAATTTCCAAAAAGTACACTAGTTTTTTTATAAAAAAAAATTATAGAAAAAAAAATTTATACACATCTTAGACACTAAATTTTTTTTTTTGTAAATAAAATAACTATTATATCCCTAATTAAAATTTTAACTATATATTCTAAAATAAAAGATAAGGGGCGAAGAGCATGTTGAACATTTCAACAAAAGCAAATTAAAAAAGAAAAATCTGCTTACTTGAGTCTCAAAAGTATGCATTTTGGCTCCCTAATCTATATTTGTTAGATCTATTAGTCTTGTTATTGTTTCTTGATATATTTTATTGCATTTCATCGTTTCAAATCGCTCAATCCATTTGAATGAAATTTGGAGCTTAATTAAAGGTTTAAGAAGTGCTCGGGAGGTCTGACGTTGATCTGAGGTTGAAAGAGGGCGAAACGGAGCTCACAAAATAAATTTGTCATGTTTCCATTTGGGTGATTTTGACTAATCCATTATGTCCCTGTATGGACGAAATTATGCAGTAATGTGCGCAAATTTTAGTCCGAGTGAGTCTAAACGGTGAGGGCTATAAATCAGACCCTAACTTGACATTAAGAGTTCTAAAATTTGTGAAATAAGACAGAAAAAAGGCGACATCTGCATCTAAAGACTTTTCGGTAACGCACTTGGTTGAGAACTTTGCATCATTGTCTACAAGCATGACGGGCTAAACGCTTGTCTTAGGATTTTAGACGAAATCCTAATCAATTGATATTTGAATTCTATACTTGATTAATGAATTTTTTTCTTTTTACTTTTAACTGTATAATTCTTGACAAGTTTTGCATGTCAATATAATGATTATTATTAATTTGTGTATTTATTTTATGTGGTTGTTAAGTATTGAGTTGTACATCATTTTACATTTGAATGTGATCTAAATGTGATATGGATTATACTTTGCGATGCCGAATTTATTGAAAACAATTCGTGTTGCCAGAGATAGTTTATGTCAAGTTTTGATCTTGTTAATTTTTTGGAGAAGTTCGTTAAAAATTGTTGTTATAATGAATAATTTGTGAGTAAATAGTTTAAGTCCGCAATCAGTATAAATTCACCGCTATGGTGGAATTGAAACCATTAGGCTTTTCACACTGCAAAATTTTATTAGATTAAATTTTTTCCTTAAATCAGTCAAGTCAATCTCATAAATTCAATTAATTTCCTTTTTAAATTAAATTTAAAAATAATCCGAAGGTAATGCAACTTGGCCACATTGTCCTCATTGAAATAATACCTGGTCTTTGTTACTATTCTATATAGTAATAATTTTTATTTAGTTTTATTATTTATTTTTGATGCAATAACGACAATGGTTAATTATCTTTGCTTTGTGATTAATACTTGGGATAGAGTACGCTCAGAGAAGACGGGTTGTGTTAAAATTGCATCGAAGATGACTCTTGCAAATTGAAGATAATCTATGTTCGACTATTAATTAATTGCATGAATTTTCTAGATGTTAGAACTTTTTAGCCTATGCAAGTCGTGATAGAATTGAATCATTAACCATAAACTAATACAATTGTATTTGTCACGAGGTTAAGGTGGACTCAGAACCTTAGGTCTCTTGCGCCTATTTATCACTTCTTTAATTCCACATCACTTAATTTAATATTAGTTAATTAAAAATTTAAATCCAACAATTCTTTTTATTATTGAACTAATTTAGAAATTAAGTTAAAATTAACGTAACTTAGTATTAAAATCCATGTTGGAACGATACTTGTTCTTAATTACTATTATATAGAGTAGTAGTTTTTACTCTTTTTTTTATTGGCAAATACTTGAACACTCACAATTTTCACACATTGTACTTAGTAAGATTTGAACTCTTAACCTCTCATTTGGAATGATAACGCCTATATTATTGGGCCAAATGCCACTTAGTAATAGTAAATTTTTTTTTAGAGAAGTTAGCGGTAGTTTTTACTTATTTATTTCTAGTACAATAACTACAGTATCAAATCTTGGCGCCGTTACCGAA
Source organism: Heliamphora exappendiculata (assembly GCA_034768845.1). Classification (NCBI taxonomy): domain Eukaryota; kingdom Viridiplantae; phylum Streptophyta; class Magnoliopsida; order Ericales; family Sarraceniaceae; genus Heliamphora; species Heliamphora exappendiculata. Next base: position 5,783 of record JAOTRH010106868.1, on the reverse strand, counting down.
AACAAAATCATATTTGCTTAATTTCATAATAGTTCTTATTTTATTTTGTAGGTTAGGATTTTGGCATAGATTTTTAATTCTTTCCTATTAGTTCTTAGTTGCAGGTTACTTGATATTAGAGAAAATTTGGCGCGAATACTAAATTCGCACTAAAACAATGTGTGTTTTTATTACTTGTATAAATAAAGTGGTTCGCATTTGGGGCTAGTTATTTTACATTATTGTTTTTTTTTTGCTTTAAAGAAACACAAAAAATGGTTGGAATGCATTATGACTATCATTGAGAATTTGGAACAATTATTTGCAATTATAACAATAAATATTCACTCTTGTGTTATTTTCCAAATTAATATAGGTAGGCACATTGGATTTAAATTGTGAACTAATTCAGCTGCCTTCTCATTCTTATGGTTTAAAATTTTGAAAATTCATGTGAGTATATTAAAAAAAATTGAAAATTTTTGTGCATTGTTGCATTGTCTCAATGTTAGTGAGGAGATTGTCAGTGACTTCATGCCTTCTCATAAGGCTCTTCACTCAGGTAGTTCGCGGTTCGAATATCCTTATTCTTCTTTTTTTCTCTCCTTCCCTCCCCTCCCCGTTGCTCCAGTACTCCCAATAAAAAAAAAATTATCCACTTTAAATGACGAGGTTAAGAATTTATTCTATTATTTGAGACCAAGATCAATTAAAACATGACATGAGATGCTTGAAAATTTTACGGCATGAATAAATTTTCAGAATGAAATAAGATAAGAGTTTAAGACAAGATGATAACCTTGTGACGGTATGAAAGTGCATAGTTAAAATGAGAATATCTTGATTAACAAATAACAACGTTATTTAATTAAATTATAATGACCAAAAAATAACTAGAAGAGTCGAGAAATAGTATTCTAGTACCTATATATAAAAATAAAGAAAATATTTAAAATTGTAATAACTACAGAGGTATTAAGTTGACAAGTCACACAATAAAATTATAAGAAAGAGTGATTGAATATCGTCTAAATTTAACAATAACAATGTCATAAAATCAGTTTTGTTTTATACTTGATAGGTCAAGTGATCAACTATGCAAGCAATCCACCTACTGATGAGATTAATAAAGACGTATAGAGAAATGAAGAAAGATCTTTATATGTGTTTATAATATATTTTATAATTTTCTGTCGAGAATATTATTTTCTATTTAATAGCTTATTATATTTTATAAAAGCTTAATAGAAAATAATTATATGTTTAAAATACACATATTAAGTATACTTAACTAATGACAAGTGACGCATCAAGAAAAGATTAACAGTTAGAAGAAGTAGAGTAATGGGTAGTTACTGGTAGTTTTTTATAGAGAAATTCTGTAAGTGTGTTTATTGTATTCAATGTCAAACACACTCAACTCGGCACAAAGTCTATTTTTTTCTTTTTATTTTTCTAGGAGTAGTTTGAAGTTTGTAGATCTTGTAACTAGTTCTCATTTTGATCAAAGTAATAAAATTTATTTTTATTGCTTTTGATTATCTCTATTGTCATCTTCTGGCGAAATCCTGAAACACGACAAAGGACCCCGCACCCAATCACTTGATACGTTGAAGAATTTTATCTTTCAAAAGAGATTAGTTTATTTTTTGTTAACAAATTTTGGCACGCCTGGTGGAACATTGTATTAAGTCAGAAGAAATTGAGATGATGGTAGCAGTACAGAGAGCTATGTATGACTATGAATATGGAGGAACATATGCATCAGTAATTCCCACAATGGACTACCAACAACATATACGTTATTATCATTTTTATGAGGTGAATCATTCTGCATCATTAATTTACTAAAATCCTCACTACGAGGTATATCATTTCTCATTATCAGTATATTATAATTCTATTTACGATGTGTATCCTCTTACACTACCAGTTAATATTTATAGGATCGAACAACTTAAATCACATGTTGATTTTTATATGATTGAACAAACTAAACCACATGTTGATTTTTATATGATTGAACAACCTAAATCACAGGTTAATGTATTTAGGATTGAACAACCTAAATCACATGCTGATTCTTGTAGGATTAAAGAACCTATAACATATGTTCAATAATTTTTAAAAATTTCCTATGTAGTTGGCCAACAAATAATGGCCAATAGCGAAATTGAACAACCCGTAACAAAGGTTAAAAAATTTTATTGAGAATTTGAACACTCACAATTTTCACACATTGTACTTAGTAAGATTTGAACTCTTAACCTCTCATTTGGAATGATAACGCCTATATTATTGGGCCAAATGCCACTTAGTAATAGTAAATTTTTTTTTAGAGAAGTTAGCGGTAGTTTTTACTTATTTATTTCTAGTACAATAACTACAGTATCAAATCTTGGCGCCGTTACCGAAAACAAAATCATATTTGCTTAATTTCATAATAGTTCTTATTTTATTTTGTAGGTTAGGATTTTGGCATAGATTTTTAATTCTTTCCTATTAGTTCTTAGTTGCAGGTTACTTGATATTAGAGAAAATTTGGCGCGAATACTAAATTCGCACTAAAACAATGTGTGTTTTTATTACTTGTATAAATAAAGTGGTTCGCATTTGGGGCTAGTTATTTTACATTATTGTTTTTTTTTTGCTTTAAAGAAACACAAAAAATGGTTGGAATGCATTATGACTATCATTGAGAATTTGGAACAATTATTTGCAATTATAACAATAAATATTCACTCTTGTGTTATTTTCCAAATTAATATAGGTAGGCACATTGGATTTAAATTGTGAACTAATTCAGCTGCCTTCTCATTCTTATGGTTTAAAATTTTGAAAATTCATGTGAGTATATTAAAAAAAATTGAAAATTTTTGTGCATTGTTGCATTGTCTCAATGTTAGTGAGGAGATTGTCAGTGACTTCATGCCTTCTCATAAGGCTCTTCACTCAGGTAGTTCGCGGTTCGAATATCCTTATTCTTCTTTTTTTCTCTCCTTCCCTCCCCTCCCCGTTGCTCCAGTACTCCCAATAAAAAAAAAATTATCCACTTTAAATGACGAGGTTAAGAATTTATTCTATTATTTGAGACCAAGATCAATTAAAACATGACATGAGATGCTTGAAAATTTTACGGCATGAATAAATTTTCAGAATGAAATAAGATAAGAGTTTAAGACAAGATGATAACCTTGTGACGGTATGAAAGTGCATAGTTAAAATGAGAATATCTTGATTAACAAATAACAACGTTATTTAATTAAATTATAATGACCAAAAAATAACTAGAAGAGTCGAGAAATAGTATTCTAGTACCTATATATAAAAATAAAGAAAATATTTAAAATTGTAATAACTACAGAGGTATTAAGTTGACAAGTCACACAATAAAATTATAAGAAAGAGTGATTGAATATCGTCTAAATTTAACAATAACAATGTCATAAAATCAGTTTTGTTTTATACTTGATAGGTCAAGTGATCAACTATGCAAGCAATCCACCTACTGATGAGATTAATAAAGACGTATAGAGAAATGAAGAAAGATCTTTATATGTGTTTATAATATATTTTATAATTTTCTGTCGAGAATATTATTTTCTATTTAATAGCTTATTATATTTTATAAAAGCTTAATAGAAAATAATTATATGTTTAAAATACACATATTAAGTATACTTAACTAATGACAAGTGACGCATCAAGAAAAGATTAACAGTTAGAAGAAGTAGAGTAATGGGTAGTTACTGGTAGTTTTTTATAGAGAAATTCTGTAAGTGTGTTTATTGTATTCAATGTCAAACACACTCAACTCGGCACAAAGTCTATTTTTTTCTTTTTATTTTTCTAGGAGTAGTTTGAAGTTTGTAGATCTTGTAACTAGTTCTCATTTTGATCAAAGTAATAAAATTTATTTTTATTGCTTTTGATTATCTCTATTGTCATCTTCTGGCGAAATCCTGAAACACGACAAAGGACCCCGCACCCAATCACTTGATACGTTGAAGAATTTTATCTTTCAAAAGAGATTAGTTTATTTTTTGTTAACAAATTTTGGCACGCCTGGTGGAACATTGTATTAAGTCAGAAGAAATTGAGATGATGGTAGCAGTACAGAGAGCTATGTATGACTATGAATATGGAGGAACATATGCATCAGTAATTCCCACAATGGACTACCAACAACATATACGTTATTATCATTTTTATGAGGTGAATCATTCTGCATCATTAATTTACTAAAATCCTCACTACGAGGTATATCATTTCTCATTATCAGTATATTATAATTCTATTTACGATGTGTATCCTCTTACACTACCAGTTAATATTTATAGGATCGAACAACTTAAATCACATGTTGATTTTTATATGATTGAACAAACTAAACCACATGTTGATTTTTATATGATTGAACAACCTAAATCACAGGTTAATGTATTTAGGATTGAACAACCTAAATCACATGCTGATTCTTGTAGGATTAAAGAACCTATAACATATGTTCAATAATTTTTAAAAATTTCCTATGTAGTTGGCCAACAAATAATAGCTAATAGCGAAATTGAACAACCCGTAACAAAGGTTAAAAAATTTTTAAAAAATTTTGTCGTAGTTGATCAACAAATAATGGCTAATAACGAAAAAAAATTAAAAGGGTAAATTACAGTGACCTCCCATAAGATTTAGTAAAATATCAACCACCATCTCTGTGCTTTCTGAAATATCATTAACCTCCCATCTGATTTAGGTTTTGTATCAAATTAGTCAAATCATTAAATTTTTGCTCAGCTCTGCCTTGTTTGGCGTATTTTTTGAATAAATTTTTGTCATTCAATCTGTTCATTATGTAGAACTCGTCGAGTTTGTTTAACACGTGAAAATTCAGATTCGTCCGATATCGATAACTTAGTGATTGAATAAAATCTTCTAATAAATAAATAAATAAAAATTATAAGTTAAAAAAATATTATTAAACAAATGTTACCAAATCATTTAGTTACAGGTATCAGATGAATCTGAATTTTAATTTCGTAACGAAACTCAACGAGTTCTACATAATGAACGGATTGGATCATAAAAATTTATTCAAAAAATGCCAAACCCTTAGCTGAGCAAAAATTTAATTGTTGAACTAGTTTGATGCAAAACCTAAACCAGATCGAAGGTTAATGACGTTTCAAAAACTACGTGGGTGGTGGCTGATGTTTTACTAAATTTCAGGGAATGTCACTGTAATTTAGCTAAATTAAAATTGTAAGATTTGTATAGTTCCAACCTTCGAATGATTGCGGAACAACTTCCTGAGTCAATAATGACTGAATTGAATTTTATGTTGCCAAAATATAATGTTAAAGAATGGTAAGAAAAAAAAAATTAATCAAATTTGATGGAAGCGTTTTTTGCCTTTTCAAATAGATGAAAATAAGAAAAAAAAAAAAAAAAAATTTGTCGATATTTTTTATGGAAATATTTCCTATCGAAATTGGAATTCTTCCAATTGAATCCTTAAAGGAATTAAAAAAGAAAAAGGGCGGGGGTGGTTCTGGCCTATCGAATTGTTAATCGAAAGAGAATGAAGTGAAAAAATCGTGCAAGCCTGTCAAAGCCTTTCAAAGGCACATTGATTAATTCAAGTATTGAAAACAGTTATTGATCAGTATGCAAATTGCTCTGCCCAAGTATGACTTATGTGTTGGAATCTGTGAATTTCATTAGTCATGAAAATCCAGATTTCAATAGCTGGATCAATTACAATTGGATTGGCCATTCAATTGCAATTGAAGCCTGGAAACCAAAGC
>JAOTRH010106857.1:0-15575 GCA_034768845.1 Heliamphora exappendiculata | reverse complement strand
CCCAATACCAAGAAGACAGAGAGCAAAAAGAGACACGGACCGTGTAACACCCAAGGATTTCCAGGAGCAATAGATAAAAAAAAACAAAACACAATAGATATCCGACTAACTAATGAGCATGACAAAAACAAAAAATGGTATAGAACAAGTAAAAAAAACTAATCTAAACCATGGAGAAAACCCTCTTTTTTATGTTTAATGAAAACAAAACAAAACAAAATGAAACCCTAGAAGCAACTTACTTGACAACAGAGGAGGCTCACACGAAATGTCAATCCACAGAGAGAAGAGAATGAATGAACCTATGGAACACAAACGACCAAACACAAACAACTCAACCCTAGGCCATGTGAAAACAAAGAAAAACAAGCCAACATACAGGAGAGGACAAGAGATGTATAGCACTTAGCGAAGACCTCAAGAACCAGACTAGAAGAGGAGAGAACCCTAGAGAGAAGGACCGGTAGAGAGAGAGATAGACTTTTCAAATGAAATGAGAAACCAGCGCGAGAAGACTTTAAAAAAAGCCATATGGACCGATCAATTTGCCTAAGAACCAATTGATCGGTCGTGTGAGGCCTTCGGTTCTTAGAGCAGATAAACAGTGAAACTGAGAGGGACACGAGACTGCTTGAAAGATAGATCAATCTGTCTAAACAGACAACACTCTATAAAACAAAACAACCAACGAAACGAACAAGATAAAAGAAGAGAAGCCAAAATTTAATTTTTTTTTTTTTGAGAAAATGAAACACTTGTATCAAGAACAAAGGACCTAGAAGTATTCCAACATGTATGAATGTTCTTTTAAATTTTAATCCCAGAGCTAAGCCCAGTAATCAATGATGTTAAAACTCACTCATATACAAGAAGACATACATTTAGAACAAATTATATGACAATAAGTGAGTGTGTGCGCTAAATTGAACAGATATATCGAGTTTTAGCACATATGGAGACAAATAATATGAGTTACTGAATCAGATCAGAAAGCCACAAGTCACACAAAATGATTCTATTGTCAACTCAAACACACTTGTCAGATAAACTCCCCCTTAATCTAGGCACTAAAACAAAATTAGGCATGGATCCTCTCGCAGCAGCCACACTAAGACGTACGAGAAAGCAAGGCACGCTTAGGTAGCCATTTCCAAAATCAACCTTTTTTTAAAAAAATAACCATGAATGCAAAGGCAACTTTCACGCTAATACGAACGAAAAAGCAAGATTCGCATAGGTAGCCATGTCCTTATATGCAAATGCATATGGGCACTTAAACTGAGGCGGCTACACACCAGTACATACGAAAAGACATGGTCCGCATAGGTAGCCATTTTCTCAAACAACAAACTAAGATTTTGCCCAGATAAGAGAGAAATTAATCTTTCGAGAACATAAGAGATGTCAATATAGATCACGTCATGCACACAAGGGGAACGGATACTGTGTCAAAACTTCAAACATCATTTGATTCCAATATATGAAAAATCGGACTACCATATTCAAACAGATGTGTACAAAATAGAATTTCGTCAAAATGTATTTCCCTACCTATATGACTGGACCAAAACCAACAAGAACAACAGTAAGTCTCCAGAAATGAAATCAAGCAGTGCACACATACATTTACATATGAATACAACAAGGTACTTAACACTTAACACAAGGTTTCTAGTCCTATTTTTTTTTATTTAAAAGAAAAACACTACTCGACAAAACAGACTCCTAGAGTCTTCCTAAGAAACTCAAACCAAAGATGATCATGGGGTTTGGTCAAGATATCTACTCGCTAAAACTCAGTAGTGATGTGCTCAAGAACAACTGTGCCAACCTCTACAAGATCCCGAATAAAATGATGACGAATATCAATGTGCTTGGTTCGAGAATGTTGAACATGATTTTTAGAGATATTTATAGCACTGGTGTTGTCACAATATAACACGATCGAACCCTGTTCAAACCCGTAATTAGACAACATCTGTTTCATCTATAGAAGCTGAGTGCAACCACTCCCAGCTGCTATGTATTCTGCTTCAGCTATAGAAAGAGATATGGCATTCTGCTTTTTGTTGTGCTAGGAGACAAGATTGTTCCCTATGTAAAAACACCTACCCGAGGTACTTTTTCTATCCTGGACACTCCCGACCCAATCAGCATCAGTAAAATCGACGATTTCAGCAGTTGTATCATAAGTAAACTAAATTCCAAACCCGAAAGTCCCATTCACATATTAGATGATACGTTTTATAGCCAACAAATGAGACTCTTTGGGACTAGCCTGATATCTAGCACATACCCCAACACTGAAGGCAATGTCAGGGCAACTCGCAGTCAAGTACAGTAAACTCCCTATTATACTCATGTACATGGTCTGGTCAACAGGTTTACCAGATTCATCTTTGGACAACTTAGTGGTGACGCTCATAAGGGTTTGGGCATGTTTTGAATTTTCTATACCAAATTTCTTAACTAGATTTCTAGTATACTTGGATTGCGAAATAAACATCCCAAATTCAGACTATTTGATCTGAAGCCCTAAGAAATAGTTTAATTCACCTATTAGGCTCATTTCAAACTCGTTGCTCATCTCTGTTGAAATTTTTTTCACTAAAGTGTTATTAATTGACCCAAAGACTATCTCATCGACATATATTTGAACTATAAGAATGTCACGGGTCTGAATGTAAATAAACAAGGTTCTGTCCACTCTACCCCTAGAGAAATCTTTTCCTAACAAAAAGGAGGTTAACCTGTCATACCAGGCTCTGGGAGCCTGTTTTAGCCCATATAAAGCTTTTCTAAGTTTCATAACATGATTGGGCAAAGACGGGTCAACAAACCCTTTAGGTTGTTCAGCATATGCCTCTTCTTTAAGATTACCATTCAAGAAAGCACTTTTAACATCCATTTAAAACAATTTGATGTGAAGCTTACAAGCTATGGCAAAAAAGATCCTAATGGATTCGAGATGAGCCACATGGGAAAAAGTCTCATCAAAGTTAATGCCTTCAACCTGAGTGTAACCATGTGTAACCAGTGTAGCCTTATTCCTAATTACTTCACCAAATTCATTTGTTTTATTTTTGAATATCCATTTGGTGCCTATGACATTCTTGTTAGAGGGCCGAGAGACTAGTTCTCACATATTATTCCTAGCAAATTATTCCAATTCCTCATGCATGGCATTAGTCTAATTTTCATCAAGTAAGGCATCATTGACAGATTTAGGTTCCAATAATGACACATAGCACATATAAGTTACCTCATCCCTCATTTGACACTGGGTCCGCATCCTATCAGTGACTTCTCCCAGAACTTGAGAGACTGGGTGATTGAGATTCACCCTTGCAGATGGTTCCAGGCCTTTCTTTTGAGAACCTTTGGGTTCTAATTCTTGCAACTGAGTTCCCTGTTTCATACTTGTGGGAGTTTTTTGGATAGGGTCTTCAAATACTTCCAGTGTAGGATGAATTTTAGCTTTGTCAGCTTTCGGTTCTTCGACGAGTGAACTTGAAATAGAAAGATCAGTATCAGCAGGTGTAAACATTGGTTCATCATCAATAATCACATTTATAGATTCCATAACAATAGATGTCCTATTGTTAAAAACTCTATATGCACTGCTATTGGTAGAGTAGCCTAAGAAAATCCCCTTATCACTACGGGTGTCGAATTTATCCAACTGTTTCCTATCCCGAAAGATATAACACTTACTGCCAAAAGTACAAAAGTACTTGATAGTCGGTTTTGTTCCTTTCTAGAGTTCATAGGGTGTGTGAAGGGTTTCTGGTCTCAAGTAGACACGATTAATTATGTAACATGTAGTGTTTACCTCTTCTGCTAAAAAAAAGTTGTGAAACCTTCTTATCATGCAACATGACCCGTGCCATTTCTTGAAGAACCTGATTTTTTCTTTCAGCCACTTCATTTTGCTACGAAGTTTTAGGTGTAGAAAATTCATGCTGTATTCCCAATTCTTCACAAAACGAAGTGAATTCAGAGTTTTCAAACTCCTTCCCATGATTAGACCGAATGCGGATAACTGAATTGTGGGACTTGGGTTTTTCATTTTGAAACTTAAGGACAAGAGTTTTGAAACTTGAGAAAGTGTCAAACTTTTCTCTCAAAAAAATAACTCAAGTAAATCGAGAGAAATTGTCCATAGCCACAAAAATGTATTTCTTCTTGTGCAAACTTTCAGTCCTACTTGGTCCTATTAAATCCATATGAATCAGCTCCAAAGGAACTTTGGTGCCTAAACCATCAGTTTTCTTATGTGGAACTCTGGTTTGTTTACCAACCTGACACGCACCACAGACACAATTCACTTAACTTTCCAACTTTGGAATGCCTCTAATTAACTCTTTATTGGCAATTTTAATGAGATCCTTGTAATTTACACGTTCAAGTCTCCGATGCCACAATTTAGCATTATTGATTTTGACTGAATTACAAGTTTCAGCATTTACAGAAATAATACCATAGCAATTATCAGACGTTCTAACACCATGCATCCCAGTTTTACCTTTCTTATCCAAAATGATACAATTATCTTTTAAAAAATGCACTTCATGATGAGTATCGCACATCTGACTGATTCTTAACAGATTTGGCTTTAAACCATCAACCAAAAGAATATTTTATCTTGTTTCACAGACCGTCCTTACCTAATGCTCCTAGAACACATGTAAAAGAGTCGCCTCATGTGAAAACTAGAAAAGTGTGGGTTTAATCCAAAGATCTGAAATCTTATGTGATTCAGACTGCCATGAGAGCTCAAAGTTCTCATATGTAGTATCTGGGCAGTGGTTACTCTCGACACATGTCTGGGGACAAATCTTTGTTTGCCACTTTAGAATCTTATAATGGTGGGATGGTGACCTTTGGGGATGGAAATTCGACAAAAATCATAGAAAAATGCACTATCTCTTCCCCTGGGCTTTCTAAGTTGGAAACTTAAGTGAGACATGTCATGCAATTTAAAGCAATATGGTCTAATATAACCTCTCATTCCACAATAATGGCAAATGGAAACAAATTTCTTATTTTCTATGGGCATTCGATGTAAGAGTTTGCAATAAGGACGAATGTGACCCAGAATGCCACAATGATGACAGATAGGAGATGAGTTAGGCTTTCTTACCTTTCCACGTTGTAAGGTGGCTTACCTGTCGTGCTTGTTCCTTCTGTCCTCACTTTTACTTCCTCTGCCTGCTTAGCTTTCACAAATTTCGGGGCTGCTTATTCTTTTTGTTTTCCCATGGATTGATTTGACGTGCTAGCAAATCCTAAACCTGCTCGGTCATAAGCTGCCTTTTGATCACCAAGAAGCCCATCCAAAGCATGTGACCCTGCATCCCAACACTTGAGAGTAGCATTAGCTTAATTCAATTTATTTTCAAGATCAGTGATATGAAATTCAAACTCAAACAATTTAGCCAACTTATCATCATTCAAAAGTATAAACCTTTCTTTATCTTGTTTACAGTTTTCCAAGTTAATGCACAAGATATTCAATTTATTTTTTAGATCTTCTTCTTTTGCTTGAGCTATCAGTAGCTCTTGTACAAGTTTTCCTTTCTCACTATCACAGGTTTTAAGTTGAAAAGTAAGTTTGGCACATTTTATATTAGCACATAGCTCTCCTTGTGCAACTTATCGTAAGCTCCTTTGAGAGTATCACTATCTTCCCCTTCAACATTTTGGGCATTACCTTCATCTTTCTCATCCTCATTCACTAATTTATTCAGTTCAATGATACTATCATCAGAGTGAACAGAAGCAGCAAAAGCTATAATGTTATCGTCATCATATTGATCCTCATTGTCATCACTCAACTCAGGTTCGCTTTCATCGTCTCAAGTTATAATGAACACTTTTTACTTTTTTTTCATCTTGTTTTGACATTCCTGGGCAATGTGTCCAAAACCCACTCATAACACTGGAGGCCAAAACCTTGAGGTTTTTTCCCCTTTTTTTCAAAGATTTTAGGGCCATTTTTAGGTTTGTCATTCCCAAATCATTTTTGAGATTTGTCATCTTGATTCGACTTTTTATTTTTCAGAATTTTTTAAACTTTTTGACAAGCGTAGCCATCATCTCATGATTAAACTCATCATCAGAATCGCAAGCAAACCCTTGAGCTGAAGTGAAAGCCAGGTTTTTTGAAGATTTATTATTTTAAAAATTCATTTCATACGTTTACAAGTTTCCAACCAAGCATTCCACTGTAATAGAATCAATATTTTTACTTTTATCTATTGTAGTGACTTTTGATTGAAAGCGTTCGGGAAGAGATCGTAAAAATTTTTTAACAATTTTTTAATTAGAAATCTTTTTACCAAGATTAAAAGAAGCATTAACAATATCACTTAACTTTGCGTAAAAATCGTCAAACTTCTCGTCTTCTTTCATACAAAGAGTTTCAAAATTTGTAGTAAGACGTTGAAGTTTAGAAATTTTTACAGTTTGAGTCCCTTCATGAGTGATTTTCAATATTTTTCATGCTTCTTTAGCCAACTCACAAGTGCTTATTCTACGAAATTCCTCCTAAGTGACCCCACTAAAGATGGCGTTCATAACCTTACTGTTCCAACTGGCATTCTCAAAGTCAGTTCTATCCCATTTACCCGATGGCTTAGGGACACTTTTCTCATCTACGGTCATGGTTGGATACTTATAACCCTCAGTAATAGCTAACCAAACCCTTTCATCAATGGACTTAAGAAAAGCTCTCATCCGAACTTTTAAACTTTCCACAGAGCAGTTAACATTAGTCCATCGGAAACAAACTATAGAACCATTGTCACAGAATTGCCAAGAATATAATATAACAAGTGAAAACCTAATAAGGGTAAACAACAGTTGCAAAAGAGCACACGGAATAGGCGTAGGAGTACACATAAGTGATGAGGTAGACAAGTATACATGTGAGCAAATCAGAAGTGTGTAGGATGCTGACAAAATACGAAAGCAATTGTTGTTTGATATTCACAAGAAAGCTCTAGGTAAAAAGATTAATACGACTGACGTAACAGACAGGTGTACACCTCAATAGAAGCGAATCTCCTTTGCTCTTGATTTGGTTAATGTCGGTGATCTCTTTAGTTATGTGCACAAATAGAGAGAGATGGAGCCACGTTCTTCTACAAAGTAGTGAGTTTTGTGGGCCACCCGTGTTGAGGTGCGGGCTCCTCGGTATAGAGGTGTGGGTCATGCTATTTAGGTGTGACAATTCGATGATGACGATGGTAGAATCGACATTGGCGTGGGTTATCTTCAGGATGGTTTGCAGAATTCAAGCTAAGGTGGAGATTATTGGACTAGGTGTCTTGTATTCTACTAGGCACATATTTATTATATTATTTAGTTTATATATAATTGCGTTGGAGTGGAATTGGGGTCTCAATAGAAACTCTTTATGTATAGGGTTTATAATAATATGGACACGTGGGTTTTTATAGTTTTCACATGTGGTGCCTATAAATAGGACACTAGTGGAGCCCTAGGGTTTAAGAGAAAATTTGAAACGTTAGTTGGTAGAGAGAATGGAGATGAGTGTTGTATTCTTTCACATTCGACTTAGTGAAATATTTTCTCTCTTACTCGTGGACGTAGGCTGGTGTGAGCCGAACCACGTAAATTTTTTATATTGATTATTTTCTACTTCTTTATGCGTGAACTTTTGCTTTTATTTGCATTCGGGGATTGGTATTTAAATTCTAACATAAAATTATATATATATCTTCAGTAACTTTGAAGTGATTTGAACTAGTAATCATTGAGAGCAAACCCAAGATCAGACTAGTTGAGCAACCCCTAAGGATTATGGCTTGTCTTCTCTTTTATTGCCTATTTCTTGTCTAACCCATCTTAATCTCAATCATCTGATGTTTGTTCTTCCGTTATAGTCAAAACCACATTCAGGGTCTTTAAGAAAATGATCATATATGTCGAAACTTGCAAGAAAAACCAAACGAGAGAAGAAAGGAAAGTAAAGATAAAAGGTGCATGAAAGAGAACTCTTTCCCAAAACAATGCACATAACTCACGTCCTCAAGAGCAATATAAGTGATCAGCCAGCATTTAACTTGTGGTATGTTACAGATCTAACATATAAGTTATGTTTGAAATGTGGGATTACAATATTGGACTGGGCTATTAGTTCAAGGAATTTTTTAATCCCATGTTTGTTTACTAAAATAGTAGTGAGACTAATTATCTTAGATGATCACAATTCCATGGATTAGAGGATAATTAGTCTCATGGGGGGATTGGTTACATAATCGCGGGATAACAAATCCCATGGACTAAATATAAAATTACTTATTTATTCTCGTATATAAACCTCAAATTGACAGCCCTAGCTATTTTCGTCTGCTATCATCCATCTACCACGCTCGACAACCATAATCTCAAATATGAGGTCCCAGTGGTCTGAGGTCTTGGGGTCCCGGGAGTCTCAAGGTCTCAAGGATCCCGGGGTCCCAGAGGATTTTGGGGTCCGAGGTCCTAGGGTTCTAAGGGTCTCGAAGTTCAGGGATTCAGGGCCTGGGTCTACGAGGTCCTAGGGGTTTGGGGATCTGAGGATCTAGGAGGTCTACTGGTTTTAAGGTCCAGAACTACAGGGATTATACCTTTGAGTTTTGGCCATACGATCATACCTTCAACTCATTTCTTTTTGTGTACAGGAACCAAAATCACCAGGATCCCTTGAATTGTGACATTTTCAATCTTCTCATAGAATGTTGAGACAAACATTTCCTTCAAAGTCAATATTAAAATGATAAACCCGCAGGTTCGATGCAATACTAGTGAAGACGGTCTCAATAACCACTTAAAAAATATATACATTATTGGGCAAGAATAAACATGTTTTAATATAAACTGACAAAATGAGTTCTACCTTAGTCTTGCATTTGACTTTTGATGTCTCGCGCGAATAGATGTGAGAAACTTGGAAAGAAAATGAAAAAGTGCATCCTCTGTATGAATATACAGTTGATTTATGATTATTTTCATTAAAAAAAACTCAAATACATATAAAATAAAAAGAACAAATATCATTAATAAAATTAGATAATCGTTCATTCATATCAATTGTTCCACAAAATTCAAAACTCAGTTGTTTTGGAGGACTACTTCCAAATAATATCCATCGTCAAGCCGAATGGAAATCTCAAAATTCATCAGATCATCCTTGCCATTAGGGAAGGATATGGCACATGGTTGGGGAAGGTTGAGCTCGCTGATATCTACAAGATGTGAAATCTCAAATGTAATACAGAAAATCTCATAGTTGAGGTACAAACAACAAATTCTTCAGGCCCAAAAAAATTAAAAATCGTAAGTTTACTCGATTAGAGAACAACAAAAAGTATATAAAAACAAATAAAAGTTAGCATGATGTTGTAGTCAAATATTCAAAATGGCTTCAGTAACATACCATAGGAGTATTTGACAAAACTATTACTATTAGTTTTAAACTTTTTGTTATTAATTTTAACTATAAGGTAAAAAAATTTTTAAACACCCACAACTTCTATTATAATTTATAACTATTTTTTCTTCTATTTCAGTTACAATTTTTACCAAACACTCATAACTTTTACTACAAGTTATAATCTATAAACTACTAGTTTTATCAATATCAAACACCACCAACATATCTTTTTGGAATAAGTTGTAAATATCGTCCATCTTTATAGCTCTTAACTACTTGATCAATGAATGGAACTGTCGAGACATAACACGTGACAAAAATATGTCATAGCACAACATGATCAAGATATAATTTGACCATCTTGTTCTCCAACAACTCAATTATTACAGAAAGGCAAGTAATGAACCCTATGGACACTAATACCACTAATGCAAGACAATCAAAAAAAATCTTAGGCACTTGCACCTACGGATACCTATGATTATGCACTTATGGATGAATTGGTATCCACGCTAATTTTAAAAGGAATCATGTTTATCATTCAATCAATCAGTAATTCAAATTACTAACTTAAAGAGTCTTTAAATATACTCGTTGGATATCAAAAGAATAATATGAAAGAAAAAAAACAATCTTATCCCATGTTTAGCATTCAGCAGTTACTAAAGATTGCTTCTTTTGTGCACATGTTTAGAGAAATATAATAAATTATCTTTATATTGTTTTCTCTCTCTTACTCTCATTCATTTTTCTTTTCTTTCTCTCTCATTCCTTTTTCTTTTTAAGCACATAGTACTTTGAATGTTTATTTGCCTCTCTCTCATCATTTTCTTACGTCTCTCTCTGTCGCTCATCCTTTTTTCTTTTTCACATTTTCTATTTTAATGAGTGAAGTCATAAAGAGTTAGATATTTCTTCAAGTATGTTTTTATACTTTTAAAGCAAATAGTATACATTTTCGATTTTAATTTACAAATTTCATACCAAAGAAAGTTTCAACAATTAGTTTTTATAAATTAAAAAAATTATTTTACTTTTAAAAAAACATACACTATTTTTCTATCTATCTCTATCTCATCCATTTATTCCTGGACTATTTGTTTCTCTCTCATTCTTTTTTATTGGGTGATTTGGGAATAGGTCCCATTTAGAAAAATAATATTCCAATAAGTTCTATCAAAGAATTATATTCCATTAAGTTTTATTTCATATTTTTTATACCAAAATTACCCTTAATAAAACATATACTTTCCACCACCACCATCACCACTCTCTATCACCATCACCGCCGCCGCCACCACTGTCGCCCGCTACAACCACCACCATATAGCCACCACTCTTTACCATCACCACCACCAGATTCGTCAGAGAGAGATACGAAAATGAAAAAATTTCGTTCTAAATCTGAAATGTCTCATTTGTTATGAATGTTTCATTTTGGTTATAGATCTGAAAATAAGACATTGTTATCAAATTTCTCATTTGTTATGAAATATCTCAAGATATTTCTTGAACAAATGAGACAATTCATAACAAATGCCTCATTTTTCAAAATGAGACATTTTATGTAAATGAAATATTTTTTAAATGAATGTATATGTGAATGTGTAAATGTCTCATTATTTTTTAACAAATGAGATATTTATTATTTTTAAAATGAGACATTGGTCACCACCACCACCACCACTGAAATACAGATCTGGATAAGAATCTCTGTAATTTTTACATTCAAAACTCCGACCACCACCAAACACAGATGTGATTCGCAACAACCTCCACCATCACACACACACACAAACACACACACACACACACACACACAGTTTGGATCTGATTCGCAATAACCACACACACACGCGCGCGCGCACACACACACACATAGAGAAATAGTGGTCGTCGCCTCGCCTCACCTCATCGTCATCTTGTCGTCGTCCAGCGCCGTCGTCGTCATTGAGAATAGGCCAAGTCACTAACAAACATGAAAACTCTCAATTCCAAGTGCTGGAACGAGATCCAGGTGGTGGCGATTTTGAAACCAGATCCAAGCGGTGCAATGCGATTTTGCCGTTCTTGCCGTTCTTGCCGTTCTGTCATGCTCGTCGTCGTTGTCTCCATCTACGGTGAATGGCAGCAAGAGCGACAAATCTGATGGTGAGAGGCGACGACCGCAGTGAATCTGGTGGTCAGGGGCGGCGAGTGCAGGGGATCAGTGAGGCTACCAGGGGGAGTGAGAGGGAGAGTGAGATAGGGCACAACAGGAAGCGTGAGAACAAGTTTGGGAAACAAGGGCATATTTGTCCAGGTCATTAATAAATTTTAAAAAGTAAGACCTTATGGAATATTCAAAATATTATTTGGACCTAATGGAATACAAGTCCCCAAAATGGGACCTTGAATTAAGTTTTCCTTTCTTATTTGCCTATGTCTCTCATCCCTTTCTCACTTAGTGGCTTTCACATTTTTCATTTGTTTAGGTGACATCAAAAAGAGCTACATCAATAAGGATTAGACATTCTCTAGGTACATTTCTTTAGGTGACATCAAATATTTTTTTTTAGATTTATGCTATTTTAAATTGGCTCCTTAAGGTAGAGTTTAATTACAATAGCAAAAAATCAAATATTACGAGTTAACCACGCATCTTCAAAGATTTAGAGAGAGCTTTGTTGATTTTGTATTTGAAAGAAGAGAGAAATCAAATTGTTGAGAATTGGACTCGAAGAAGATGGCGAGGGACACTAGAATAAATGACGGTGTGGTTGTTTTGGGATTTAGAGGTAACAATTCGGATACTGATATGTATGCCGAGGATTCTGACATGTTTTGAAACAAATGAACCCATGGAGAAGAATTTCATTTTGTTTTCAAAGGAAGCAGCTGTAGATAAAAATAGAGAACGTGAGACAAAACCTAACACCAAAATTGGTGACACAGTGACTTTCATTGAAAAAATTATGAAACACGTGAATTTCATCGCAAAATTATGTGTGGATAACTATATTTTAAAGATAAATGGGTTCCACATATTTTTTTAGTCTGATATTTAATTCGTCAATTTTAGTTCCAAATTATTCCATGTAGATAAATTATACTTAATATGTCAGATTAAGGAAAAGAGAACTAATACCAATGAGAGTGTAATTGTGGAGATTTTCAACAATTAAAATAATTATATTTCTTTGCCAATTTTTTAATTTCATGTTAATTAAATAAAAGATAATTTTATAATATTATTTAAATATCATAATTATATTTAAAAATAATTACATCTCTCTCACAAATCCCTTTCTTCTTTTAATGTGTTTCACGTTTTCCATTTTGCTCAAGTGACATCAAAAAGGGCTCATATCAACCTGGGTTGGACATTTTTTTAGGTACATTTTTACCTTTTTAAAACAAATAGCATAAATTTTTACTTGTTTTTAGCTTTATACGTACTATTTTTAAGTTGTTGTCTCTTCCTAAACAAAATTATGTGGCACACCTGATGGAATCCTCTTTAATTTGAAACTTCTTTAACTCAAAATATTTTAAACTGTCCATATTTTAAAAAATTTAATATTCATACAGAATGAAAGTTTCAGCAATTAGGTTTTCAAAATGAAAAAAAATATAGTTTAATATAATTCCAAGAAAACATTAGAAAAATGATTTTTCTTTTGCTTTGATAATTTATTAAACCTTTTGGGATAAAAATTTACAAAGCAAAGATCATTCTTCCTCTTCTTTACTTATATTTATCACTTCAAGGTCTCACTTAAAAGCAAGAGCGAAAATGAAATCAACTGTCCTATTATTTTTGTTGCATGGACTTGGGAGACCACAAGCCTACCTAAAGTTATGATTATGCCTGTGCAAAGCGTTTTGTAAGCATATGTGTCTTTATTTTTAATTTAAGACAATCAATTCTTGAAAAGAAAAACAAGTTTCTACTTTATTTGAAAATAAGAATATTCAGTTTCATTTAAAAAACAAAATTCAATTTTTTTAAAAGAAAAACTCAACCCCTCTATTTTATTTGGGGCATTCAATTGCTTACATTGTCTTATCTTAATATTTTATTTTTCATCATAGTCGTATTTTTTGGTAATTGTAAACTTTCATGGTATAATGTACACAGAAAAAAAAATCATTTTAAAAAAAACTAATTCTTACCAAAGTTAAATAAAATAGAGTTTTAAAGTTTATGTTGGTTGCTATGTTTTGATCTTATAATTTTCAGCCTTCAACAACATTATGTCTCCAAATTTCAAAAAAATGTTTGGCCCAAATAAACTGTTTAAATTGTTACAAAAAAATGATAACACAAAAAATAACTCATTTATACTAAAATTATTGTCTATGTCAAAGCATTTTTATTTTAGAGTGATAGAGTATAATGAAAAATACTATGGATTCAAATCATCAATACCAGATAGATGACACACTAATACCATCAAAATGGTACATAAGTCAAAGAACATAACCAATAAATTGAGTGATTGTAACAAGTGAAATAATAAAATCGTGTGCCACAATAAATGCACCAATAACCTCTAGCAGATGTTGAACAGAAATAAAGAAATAGACATTCAAAGCATATATGACTATAAAACATAGTGCTGAATAAACTGCACATAAATTAGCACAACGTCATCTCATAGAACAAATGAGAAAGAGCACAAATCGATTTGAACTAAATCAAAGGCAAAATATCTCTCAAAATGGCATACAAAGATGAAACATCTGAGTTGGGCCACGCAACAAAGAACATCAATAAGCATTACGCAACGTGAAGATTATTTAGCGTATTATAGGTCAAACTATAGCCAACGATGTTCTCTAAGTAAAAGATTTACAACTTCCAACATTATTATTAAAAAAATATAAAATGTCATTTTATTGCCATCTAACATCATCCATGACGATTTTGTTAATTATTTTAATATTATGTATATCGAACTTTATGGATGCAATTCTTTCAAGGATTCCAAATATATTGCGTCGACCTTAAGAGTCACATTTCTCGGCCACTTGTATTGGTGCTATATTCATTGCGGTTCAAAACTAATGTCTACTAGAAATGTGATAGACTTAAACTCACTTACTTAACATCTCTACCCCAACATGCACATACTCCTTCTACTCATGAGCATGATGGCACAAGTGGATGTAGAAACGATGAACTCTGCCAATTTACATAGCATATTACACAGTAATTATATATGCCTTTGTACTATATATAAAGGGAACCCAAATATTTTGTAGTCCTATCACATAATTTTTAATTTCAAAATTATTTACAAAATAACTGTCATATCTTTTATTAGCTAAATGAATAAAATTATAAATTTATTATACAATAACTACTTTTAAAATTTTAAAATTTCAAAAAATAATTGTACACGTGTACCACCCTTCTAGTACTATCTATAAAAGAAATCCATAAATTATCTATAAAAGAAATCCACAAATTATTAAAGTCTAGTCACATAATTTGTACTTTTAAAATTACCCACAACTTAACTGCCCACATTATTTATTAAAAAATTGTAGAACCATCCAAACCCTCACATATGTTTAGCTCATCCATTTCTTATTTTAAGCACACAGACTTTAATTGTTTATTTGCCTCTCTCTCTCTCTCTCTCTCTCTCATTCCTTTTTTTATTTGCCCCTCTCTCTCTTAGCTTTTTTTTGTTTTTTTTTGTTTTTCACATTTTTCATTTTGCTAGGTGACATAAAAAAGAGTTGGACATTTTTTTAGGTCTATTTTTATATGTTTAAAGCAAATAGTATACATTTTAGTTTTAACTTACAAATTTAATATTGAAGAATGTTTTAGCAATTAATCTTTATAAATTAAAAAAATTATTTTACTTTGAGAAAAAAATACAATGTTGGACTATCTTTCATTTGTGTGTCAACATGTATGAGTGATTCTCTGTACAATTCTATGAATGATATCTTTTATCTGTGCATTGTGTTCGGCGACTCTTCATATCGAACGCATGAGAAAACTTGACATGTAGAGTAGAATTGTTCTATAGATAAACCAACTTGTTCATCAATCGGATTCCATAGGACTTGGGATCGAGTTGATCGATGCGTTCGATTACCAATGATCTTGTAATCGACTTGCTTACATGTTATA
>JAOTRH010106846.1:0-15575 GCA_034768845.1 Heliamphora exappendiculata | reverse complement strand
AGATGTAAAAATTAAGTACAACACCTAAAATTATTATATTAATTCAAATTTTTAATATTCATAGTTAAAAATATACATTAAGTTAATTTTTAGGTACAATTCTTGAATAATGTAGTACATATATATCATTAAATATACAATAAAGTAATATAATATAACAAAAATAAAAAATGGAGCCAAAACCCCACCCCTTGGCCGGCCAACATGGATATCCCTGCACTCAATCTCAATTTTTTATTGTTTTGTGTAAGACATGCATGGGCTTTTAGTAGTTATAGCCCCCTAGGCCTTACATATATATTATAAGCCTATTTTAGTTACAAAAATTATTTTTAAAAGACCACTAAACACCCATATTCGGCCATAGCTATTCCCAAACTAGTTTTGTGTTCAAAATTTTTTCTAAGTGTTCCAAGAGTGTTTTAGAGAGAGAAAATAAAGACCTAGAATGTGTTCATCAAGTTCTTCAAGTGTTCTTGGTGTTCTTGTTCAAAGTGCATTCATATCTATCATCAATCAAGCATTACCAAGGTAGGAACAATATTTTTATATACTTATTTTTCATATACTAAGGTCTTCTTAGCTCCTAAACACCTATAGGTTTAAGATCCATGGTCAACACTATGAGATGTGATTTTGAACCTATTTTCTACTTTTATTCTTTCTCCTCAATCATCTACCATTTTTTTTGCTTTTGATCCATGAAAATGGAATATATCTCATATATAAGCCATATATATGAGAGATATATCCATGCATGCAAAGGTCATAGGCCTAGGAGTCTAGAAAACACCTATTTTCTTCATGCTCAAATCTGTCAAGAGAGAATTTTTGTCAGAAATCCAATTTTTGCTATTTTTTTGAGTGATCTAGGCTCATCTAAAGTTTCTGAAAGATTTATTGCAGTTTCATGAATAGACTATTTACATCCACGAATTTTCTTGAGATCCAAATGTTTTTCCTTATTTTTCTAAAAATAGATAAGTAAATTGGGTTAAAATAGCTGTATAAACAAACCACTTTGAATCCACGTCATTTACTGTAGAAGCCAGCTTTCGGTATGATTTTTATGTGGTTGGATAGATAAACGTCTTATCTTTCTAATACCACTTGAATCAATCCGTTTTCATGTGTATAGAGAAAATGGAAACGATTATCCCAAAGTGTGTCGAATCTGGACACTGTTTGGTAGTATATTCATAATAAATTCAATAAAAATGAAACAAATACAAGGTCAAGTTTCAGAGCTTCCAAACTCATAGATCTACCACTGTAAAAATTTTAAAAATGGATTTTTAAGTCTAAGTTCTCATTTCTATTTTTGAATTCATTGAGTTTTTACGCCACTGTTCGGAAAATTTTTCTCTACACTGTCATAGAAATTTTATTTGTTAAAACTGAGGCCTTAGAGACAAAATTTGAAAACATGTGAAACATAAAAAGTGTTCAGAACATCCCAAATAGGGATCCTACCAAATCTCAAATTTTATTTCCAAGTCTAAGTATTTTAAAAATCCTAAACCCAATAGCTAAACAGTGAAAATTCTGACTGTGGTTAAATTTGATTTGGTGTTAATGCTATTGTTTTGGGTTTCCTATGTTGTGTTACGCATGATTAAATAATTAAAATGTGTAATATTGTCTTGATATATTTAAATGATTTTAGTGGTGGAATTATATACATATAAATTTGGTTAAATCATTGATCTATGCATATTATGTTTTAGTCTAAGTAGTTTGAGGTGACTTTAGATTAATTGGTGCATTTTTTTTTGTCTTACATGCTACTAATCAGTCACATCCATGCATAAATTCCCATGTAAGTTGAAAAATTAAAATTTTAGCATATAGTATCATGCCACATCATCATTGGGTGGGTTTTACGGAGTTCAGTTAAAAATTTTAAGAAAGAGATGAAAATGAACTTTAGAGTGGCATAATGACACTTGGAGAAATTGTGGTTTTATGCCTTAGTTATTTTTGAATGGATTTTCCCTTTAGTGCTAAATGCACATTGTTATGAATTGTATTATTGGTGAAAGCGATTTGGGTGGTGTAATAATAGGAGTTAGATTTCGCGATCCCGCGCTTGACCTTGACCTGAGAGTCGAGGGCCTGAAGTGTTGACTTGTTCACTCCCTTACCATCAGTGATGACTTGGCTAGATACTTAGTCCGCTACGTAGTCATCCCACGGCTTGAGGAACGGTCTTTGTCGGTTGGTAGACTTGGTTAACGTGATAGGGATCATGGGGTTTATGATGGTTTTTCCGGGGTGGGGAGAACCTAGAATAACTTAAGTCTAAATTGGATTAGAAAATTTTAAATTGGTTACCTCATTCTCATCATAGCTCACTGTCATACTTATCCTTTCATCTTATCTGCTATGTGTCGACCTATACTTGGAGAAATTTTTGTATAATTATGTTGTTCTTTCTAGACTTTAGCTCACAGCATTCTATGCCAGGTTTTGAGGATGTGGAAGTTCCTGCCAACTACCTGGTGTCAGAGGAAGTGGAACCGCGGCACCCATAAGCCGAAACTCTACCAGTCTGCTGCACCTAATTTCTTTTTGAGCTGATCAGACTTAGTGTTGTTTTCTTTAATATTTTCTGTTAAATACACTTTATTTTGGGTTTGTAACCTTAATCTTGTGGTATTCTTACTTTTCTGTATTGATGGGTATTAATTGCTTATTACTATTCTGCACAATTATTAGTTAATTATCGCCCTAGATGTCTCTGAGTTTCAGAGCGTCATAGTTTGGTATCAGAGCTTAGGTTCAACCCTTACCCATGTGATCGTTGACTTAGGCTTAGACTATGAGACTTGAACTTTTAGACTTGGTTAGACCCCTTCTTATGATCATGCTCTAGACATGAAACTTTGAACTAACAGTTTGCTAAAAACTGACGCCGTTCTCTTGTTTCATTATAGGATGGCATCATCTTTATCTGGTAGATCTGCCCCACCCTCGGCTTCATCGTCATTAGATTCGCATGTCAGCTTCGACTCTTAGGGACCCTTTCGCTTCCAGGTGAACCGCATCGTTCCTATTGACCCTTCTCGGATGGAGGGTAACATCCGATGGAGGGCTGAGCGCGACGCCATCCGACACAGTCTGAAGGTGAGAGGGGAGTACCTGCGGATGACCGATCGCGAGTACAAAGAAATGTTGAAGAGGAGAGTCGGCAACACCCTACGGCAGGCCCAGCGAGCCCACCAGATGATCCATCATGAGCGCACTTTGGAGCAATTTCGAGCGATGGCGGCCGATCCTGCAGTCTACACCCCAATCAAGCTCCACCCGAGTGTTACCACCACCAGCTTCACCAGACTACTCCCCAGCCTCACCCGAGGGCTCCCTTGACAGCACAGGCTATTCCTCTCCTATCTACACCCCTCGATCCCCCACATATTCCCGAGAGTACTCTCTTGTCTCCCCTCGATATACCTTGATACCTCCAGCTCCTCCAGCCGGCACCGACGACGACACATCAGATGAGGAGGACCCCAGCAAGGATACTCATTAGGCATCTCTTCGGGTTTAGGGTAGACACTAGGGACAGGGCTTTTGGGTTATTTTTTGCTGTGTTTTGATCTTGATGGTGTAGCTGTACTTTCTCCTGAACAATTTATGTTCTGCTATGTCCCCGCTTATTTATATGACTTTATGTACTGTTTCTCCTTCTTATGAATGAATGGTGCTTTATGTTATGTTTCTATCATGTTTCATACATTCTTCTTTTATACATGTTGTTCCTGCTGTCATTTTTCTATAAAGATCAAGACATCAACTAATAGCAACACAAATAATAAAACAATACAAAGCTATAAAAAAAACTTAAGTTAAATAATGAGACTAACCCTTGATTTCTTTTAACCAAGATGAGCCGAGGTAGAGGACGCTAATGTTTAGAGCAGGTGCCCGAACCCGAGCCACCTAGGCAAGGCAGGAACAACGACATCGGTAACATTCTACGAGAACTCGTAGACACCTTACGCCAGCCAGCACCTGCACAATACCCTGCACCTGTACCGCCTCCCCCAGCTATTCCTAGACGTATAGCCATGTTCTTAGAATTCTTCAGACTCCGACCATCGACCTTCTCTAGGGGAGCTAACCCTCAAGGGGCAAAAGGATGGCTTCGACATATCAAAAAAGTGTTAGATACCATGGATGTATGCAGAGAGACCGATCGAGTAGCCCTAGTTGCATATCAGCTTAAAAGAGAGGCAGATCACTGGTGAAACTCCATCAGAAACGTTAGGGAAGGCAACACTATGGCACAGTTCGAAGAGCATTTTCTCTAAAAGTACTTTCAAGACGTCTTGAAGCAAGACATGATTCAACCATTTCTGGAGCTTAAATAGAGTAAGATGACCGTCGCCAAATATGTCGCCAGATTCGAAGAGGTAGGACGCTATGCCACCGCCATCGCTCCCACCGAGTTGTCCCGAGCTCAACGCTTTGAGTAGGGTTTGGAGCCTGCCATCCGAGGACGTCTGATCGGCATGTGCCTACCCACATATGCAGAGGTCGTGGATACCACTCTACTTTTAGAGTGATAGCTTTCTAATTCCCGAAAGATTTTTCAGGATCGTGCAGGAACCTCAAGAGGTGGACCAGTGCGTCAACCACCCAACTGCAGTCGCCTGAATGCTGGACCTTATCAGAGAAACCAGTCGACCGGTAGAGGTAACGGGTAGCGACAAGGAGGAGGTTATGTTTATTTTTGATGTGGATGAGAAGGACACAGGAAGTCAGAATGCCCTCAGGAACAGAGAAGAAATAACTAAGGATTCTGGAAAAATCGAGTTCAGCAACAACCCCAGCGACAATACCAGTAGCAACCTCAACAGCAGTACCGATAGTAGTCGCACCAGCAATACCAGCAACTACAGCAAGGAGGGCAACGCTTGCCCAACCAACTACCCCAACAGGTAGGGCACTAACAGCTGCAGAGAGGGAGGCCAGCAGAAGTTATCAATCAAGGCCCCTGAGGACCTCAACAACTGCAGCAGCCGAGAAGGAATGGGAACTGCAACAACAACGAAGGACGAGTCTATGCGATTCTGGGATAAGAAGAGGAGGACGACTATCAAGTAATCCAAGGTATGTTTGCACTCTTCAACACCTTGGTGAAGGTTTTATTCGATTATGACGCATCACATTTGTTCATATCTGCTGCATGCATGAGATCCCTACATCTAAAATCAGAACCTTTTTTCTCAATCTCTATGTGTGGCCACGCCAGTAGGAAGTCAGGTGAGGGTAGATCACATATGTAGATCGTGCTCACTAGCATAGCCAACAGCAGCTTATCTTGTGACCTACGGGGCATGGACTGGTTATCTTCCCATCAAGCCTTAATTGATTGCTACAGAAGAGGATTAAGGTTTACACTGAAGACGGAACCCAGTACAGATTCAGGGTAAGCGACGAGATCCCCAGATGATGACCACATGCCAAACCCAACACCTCGATATTCCCAGCATATTAGCTTACTTGCTTGCTAGCACCGACCTCCAGCCCGAGGTAGAGCTGCCACGGGTAGTCTGTGAGTACAAAGATGTCTTTTCCAAAGAACTCCCAGGTTTGCCACCACAACGAGAGATCAATTTCTCTATCGAGCTTCAGCCCAAAACTGCCCCCATCTCTATCACCCCACACCGCATGGCACCCGCATAACTCAAAGAATTGAAAGAACAGTAGCAGGAGTTATTTTGTAAGGGATTCATTCGCCCTAGCAGCTCACCTTGGGGGGCACCAGCGCTCTTTGCTAAGAAGAAAGATGGAACCCTCCGATTGTGCATCGATTACAAGTAGTTGAATTGAGTAATGATTAAGAACCGATATCCTTTGCCACGTATCGACGAACTTTTCAACCAGCTCAGGGGCTTGGCACACTTCTCGAAGATCGACCTCAGATTCGGATACCATCAACTATGAGTGAAGGAAGAAGATATACCGAAGATCACTTTCAGGACCCGATATGGCCACTACGAGTTCGTAGTTATGCCTTTTGGCCTCACAAATGCCCCTGGAGTATTTATGAGCCTAATGAACCGACTCTTCCAGTTGTACCTTGACCAGTTTGTGGTAGAGTTTATTGATGACATCTTGGTTTACTCACGATTGAAAGAAGAGCACGAACAACATTTGCGAACGACTCTACAGACTTTGAGGGAGGCACAGCTCTACGCCAAGGCCAGCAAATGTGAGTTCTGGTTGAATCAAGTAAAGTTTTTGGGACACGTCATATCTGAGGAAGGGATAACAGTAGATCCAACCAAGGTTAAAGCAGTTATGGAATGGAGACAGTCGAGAAATGTATTCAAGATCCACAGTTTCCTTGGCCTCACTGGTTACTATTGACAATTTATCCAAGACTTTTCAAAGTTGGCATAACCCTTGACCTGATTAACTCAGAAAGGAGTGAAGTTCGAATGGGATGAGAAGTGCGAATCATCTTTTAAGGAGCTTAAGAAGATGTTGACGAGTTCCCTGATCTTGGTCATATCGGAGCGCAACATCGGATACACCGTCTACTGTGACGCGTCGAAGGAAGGTTTGGGATGCGTATTGATGCAGAACGATAGAGTTGTAGCATACAGATCAAGGCAACTAAAATCGCATGAACAGAACTACCCTACTCACGATATGGAATTGGAAGCCGTTGTTTTTGCACTAAAGTCTTGGAGGCATTATCTGTACGGGGAGAAGTTCGAACTGTTCACAGATCACAAGAGCTTGAAGTACCTGTTCTCTCAGAAGGATCTGAACATGAGGCAGCGTCGTTGGGTCGAGTACCTTGAGGATTATGACTTCACCTTGGCCTACCACCCTGGGAAGGCCAACGTAGTAGCTGACGCGTTGAGCAGAAAGACGAGGTCCCAGTTAGCCTGTATCGCCACCCAGAAATGGAAGATGATGGAAACACTTGGAAAATTTCTCTTGCAACCGACCGAACCGAAGGAGGGATCTTGTTTCGTATTGATTGTGGCAACATCAAATCTACATCAGCAAGTCCTAGATGCGTAGAAACACGGCCAAGAAGCTGAGTATATCTAGTAACACCTAATATCTGAGGAGTCAAAGCCAGGATGGACAGTGGATAAGCATGGATACCTGACGTTTCAAGGCCGACTCTCTATTCCCAACAACGATGAAGTTCGAGAGAACATCCAGAAGAAGTTTCATCGGTCACCCTTCGCAGTGCACTCCGGAGGAACTAAGATGTACTAGGACCTAAAGAGGGAGTATTGGTGGAGTCGTATGAAGAAAGATGTCGCTGACTACGTTGCCCGATGCCTCACATGTCAGCAAATCAAAGCCAAACATCAGAAGCCGGGAGGAACCCTATAGCTATTGGAGATACCAGAATGGAAATGGGAGCACATTATGATGGACTTCGTCATCGGGTTACCAAGATCGCCTCAAGGACACGATGGGATCTGGGTTATTGTGGATCACCTAACCAAAACTGCGCACTTCTTACCAGTTAGACCCTCCAACACCTTAGAAACCTTAAGCGAGAAGTACATCCGCGAGATAGTCTAGCATGGGATTCCAACTTCTATCATTTTCGATTGAGACCCCCGCTTTACATCGCGATTTTGGGAAAGTCTATAAACAGCTTTGGGAATGCAGCTTTGCTTCCACATAACCTTTCATCCCCAGACTGATGGACAATTTGAACGCACCATCCAGACATTAGAAGACATGTTGAGAGCTTGCGTCATGGATTTCAAGGGAAATTAGGAGAAGCACCTACTGCTTCTTGAGTTTGCTTACAGCAACATCTACCAGGCTAGTATTGGTATGCCACCATACGAAGTGCTCTACAGCCGACCGTGCAGATTGCCCTTGCGTTGGATAGAGACGGGAGAAACCAGTATGCTAGGGCTAGACATCGTGCTTGAGACCACCGAGAAGATCAAGTTGGTTCGACAGCGTCTTACCACCGCTCAGAATCGACAGAAGAGCTACGCCAACCAACGACGGAGACCTTAGGAATTCAACGTAGGAGACCACGTGTTTCTCAAAATCGAGCCGCGACGAGGAGTGATTCGATTCGAAAAGAAAGGGAAGCTATCGCCTAGGTCTATCATGTAGCACCCTTTACTCGTTTTAATAATATAAACCAAATGTAGTTTAGAACCATCCCAATGTGAAAACCCTTTCTTCAGAAATTATGTTTTTGAATAACCCTTATTAGGCTCAGGATCACTTATAAGAAGCTTGGTTCATAAATATTTCCAACATTTAAATCCAGCGGAGACCGCTCGAGTGGTGACACACTTAAGAGTTTTTGCTGAAAAGCTGTGAAAAACGCTTATATTCATGAAAAACCTAATTCAAAAGATTGATTTTCTAAACCTGTTTTGAGAGGATAAAACCCAAGAAGAAAAATACATAATTGAGAACAAAAATATCATTCAATTGTAAACTAAATATTTCTACTAGAATTATTCTTTGAAAGATCAACAACCAACTCAATCAAAAGAATGGCGTCCTCACATGCATGCATCCCATGAAAGTGTGACCCTAAGGTCTTACAATAATAGTTTGGTTCGAAATTACATTAATACAACCGTCTAAAAGATTACATATGTATACTTTTATTTCTCAAAACCAACTATCCAAAAAACAATGTAATCCTATTAACTTTCTCAAAAAGCTCCCGACAACGAATTTTACTCCATAGCCTTCTTCCCGCTGTCACCTAAAATGTGGTTAAACAACATGAGCCGAAGCTCGTAGGAACAAGGCTAACTATGAATATAGGCATGATATGCAAAGATGGTTATGCAATATGCACCAGCAAAATAAATCACTTCATTGTATTTGTTCTGAAATGAGTTTTCCTTGCATAACTGAATTTCATAAAGAAAAACTATTACTCCATGTTTTCTTGCCATATTCATAGGAATAGTCATCTTTTACCATTAATTTATTAGTTTTACTACTTTATATTAACCCAAACCATTTCTTCATTTTGTCATAGTGCCAAATTGAGGTGTCCCCGATCCGAGTTCATCGTTACTAACACACATATATATACATGCTTTACCAACTCATTCTGTGTTTTATAAAATCGTAACCCAATTTGTAGGCACTGGCGTCGGACGAGCATAT
This sequence comes from Heliamphora exappendiculata, assembly GCA_034768845.1. Lineage (NCBI taxonomy): Eukaryota > Viridiplantae > Streptophyta > Magnoliopsida > Ericales > Sarraceniaceae > Heliamphora > Heliamphora exappendiculata. The sequence continues at coordinate 6,434 of JAOTRH010106846.1, read as the reverse complement.
AGACCCATGTAGCATTACCCTCAATTCAACCACACGGGCCCCATGAGGTAACGATACGTTCTATACCCCGACATGACTAACGTCTATTCCCGGTCACTAGCCGGTGGGCAGAGAACCCAACTACGTCCTTCCCCGGTCATCAGTCGGCGGGTTGAGAACCCGAATACACCCTTTCCCGGTTGCTAGCCGGCGGGCAGAGAACCCAATCTGCACATTTTTTAGACTTTCACCGAGGAGCAACTCGTACCCAACCTTAAATAATTCAGAAATCGGTCCTTTTTACATATCACAACACCACACACACACGCGTGAGTCCAACCCAACAGGTTCCTCTCACCAATTCATTTCATTATACAATTTCGTTATCCACATTTCCATTATTCTTGGCTCAAACCGAATTAATCCTCCCGTGACTTCAAATTCACTAATTCATAGAGTTTATTTAACACTTGACTTAGTATTAATATACATTACATAACCTCATGGAGTTAATCACAATAGGTAATAATAACCTTCAATTGAACCATCAATCATGTCAATTTCATCATACAACCCTTCCAAACCCAAAAGCCCTAATTTCATTTTGATGGTTTAATTCCAAACAAAAACCCTAGGTTCTCATTTCTCATTCCAAACACAAGATAGGACAACATTAAGATGGATTAAAGGTAAATCCTTCACAAATACAAGATTTAATCTTCATTATCACCGAATTCAACTTTAGGATTTCGAAAACCACAAACTTCATGTCATTAGGTTCATAAACTAGGAAATACAGCACATCACTTAAAGATTCAAAAAAAGTCTTGAATCCTACCTTTAGATGCTAGATCTGAAAGAAAAGACCCCGGGAAAACTCCAATCGCTTGAATCTCCAACCTTGTGGTGAGAACAACGTCTCCAAAGCTAAGATCAAGTCTTCAACAGTTGAACCACCGAGAGGAAGGCAAAGAAACCCACTCCAAGAAGCAAAACAAGCCCTTATTATCTCTTAAATCCAAACCCTAACACTCACCCAAGCTTTAGAGAGAGACACATAAGGAGAAAAATGAAGAAAAGAAGGTCCACGCTCGTTTTTAAAATATCAGGTCCGCGACAGCCCACTCGAGCGGTCCCATAACTGTGAACTCTCTGCCACCTCACTGCTCGAGCGGTGACCCTACCGCTCGAGCGGTCAACCCTGAACTGAAATTCTCACTAAGGCTGAAATGGAATCATACCCACACAACCTATCTTCCGGCTACACATTTTTGCAAAATTCCACCTTTAATCATCACAAACGAACACACATACAAGCTCAAAACTAAATTCTACACGTGATTCTCTCTCCCAAAACATCTCCATATAACATAACAAACATGCTTTCATTAAAATTCAAAATTAGAAAGGTCCGGGTCACTACAATCTCTTCCACTTAGGAGATTTCATCCACAAAATCACGCGTACCTCAAGGATTGAACAACTCGGGGTAATTTCTTTGAACTTTTGATTCTCGTTCCCAAGTAGCCTCTTCGACACCATGATGAAGCCACAACACCTTCACATATTGAATGGTTCTCCCCCGCAAGACTTACTCTTTACAATCAAAAATCCTCATTGGTCTTTCCTCGTAGGTTACATTGTCGTCAACCTCTAACTTGGTCCAATCTAAGACGTGGGATGGATCCGGTTCATACTTTTGCAACATAGACACATGGAAGACGTTGTGCACGAAGGCCAACTATGGTGGCATGGTTAAGCGGTAGGCTACTTCTCCAATTCTATCAAAAATTTCAAACGGGCCGATAAAACGCGGTGATAATTTCCCACTCTCACCAAATCTCATTAAACCTTTCCGTGGCGAAACCTTCAAGAACACGTGGTCTCCTACCTCAAGTGCTAGTGGTCTCCTTCTTTTATCTGCGTAACTCTTCTAACGACTTTGGGCGGTCATTAAACGTTTACGGATCGCGACGATCTTTTCTGTTGTTTCACGCACCAACTCGAGCCCTAACACGGCTGTCTCAACGACATCAGTCCAACATACTGGTAATCTATAAGGTCTACCATATAGTGCTTCATAAGGTGCCATCCCAATGCTCGATTGGTAACTATTGTTATAGGTGAATTCTACTAATGGTAAATGGTCTTCCCACGACCCACAAAAATCTAAAACACACGCTCATAACATATCCTCGAGTGTTTGGATAGTGCGCTCTGACTGGCCATCCGTCTGGGGATGGAAAGCAGTGCTAAGAAGTAGGTTCGTTCCCATAGCCGACTGTAAACTCTGCAAAAAACGTGATGTGAAACGAGGATCTCGATCGGAGATAATAGAAATTGGTACCCCATGAAGCCTAACAATTTCCCACACGTAGATTTTGCCAAGCTTCTCAACTGAATCTGTCATACGGATCGGTAGAAAGTGTGCCGATTTGGTTAATCTGTCCACCACAACCCATATAGCATCACGCCTCTTTGTCGACCTCGGAAGGCCCGAGAGGAAATCCATGGCGACATTTTCCCATTTCCACTCCGACACTGGTAACGGTTGCAACTGACCGGCTGGTTTTTGATGCTCAGCTTTCACTTGTTGACAAGTAAAATAACGCAAAATAAAGAGTGCAACGTCTTTCTTGATACCTTTCCACCAGAACTGTCTACGTATGTCATGATACATTTTTTTACTGCCCGGATGTACCGCCAATCATGAATGATGAAACTCGTGAAGCACATCTTTTCGAAGTGCTTCTGGCACAAAGATCCTTCTAGCATACCTTAAGCTTTGATCGGAGTGGATTGTTCACTCCTTGGTATCCTCGCCGTTCAAAACTCGTTCCCGAAACATCAAACTCTCAGTGTCTGATTGCTGTGCCTCAACAATGCGATGAATAAGAGTAGGTTGAGAAGTCATCGTATACAAAGAGACTTCCCCATCAAACTTTCCTAAACAAAGGTCATACTCCCCAACTGCTCCAAGCATATTCCACTCCGTAGCTGCTATTCTCGCTAATGTATTCAAAGATTTTCGACTGAGGGCATCGGCTACCACGTTTGCCTTACCCAGGTGATATTGGAGACTAAAATCATAATCTCCTAGGAATTCCATCCATCTTCTCTGATGCATATTCAAATCTTTATGTGAAAACAAATACTTCAAGCTCTTATGATTTGAGAATATTTTGAAGCGTTCCCCGTATAGATAGTGCCTCCAAATTTTAAGAGCAAAGACCACCGCTGCAAGTTTCAACTCATGCGTAGGATAATTTTTCTCATGAACCTTCAATTGTCTCGATCCATAGGCCACCACCTTGCCTAGTTGCATTAACACACAACCCAATCCCTCGTGGGGCGCATCGCAATAGAGAGTACAACCGAGTCCCCACTCTGAAATAGTCAGAATGGGCGTACTTGTTAGTAGCATCTTCAACGTCAAAAAGGCAAAATCATAACTATCGTCCCATACAAACTTGATCCCCTTTCGCATAAGGCGTGTTAAAGGCGCTGCAAGTCTAGAGAAATCTTTCACGAATCGACGGTAATATCCTACCAACATCAAGAAGCTTCGAATCTCAAACACATTTTTCAATTTTTCCCACTCTATTACCACCTTGATTTTAGATGAATCCATTGCCACTCCATCCCGTCAAACTACATGGCCCAGAAATTTCACTTTTGACAACTAAAATTCACACTTGTCGTACTTGGCGTACAATCGATGCTCTCGTAACAATTGTAGGGCGATTCGAAGGTATTCCTCGTGTTCGTCTTCTGACAGGGAGTAAATCAAAATGTTATCCACGAATACCACTACAAATCTGTCAAGATATGGGTGAAAATATGGTTCATAAGATCCATAAACGTTGCCAATGCGTTGGTCAACCCAAATGGCATAACTAGGAATTCAAAATGCCCATAACGCGTACGAAAAGCTGTCTTTGGAATGTCTTCCTCCTTAACTCGCAGTTGGTGCTAACCCGATCTTAAATTAATTTTTGAGAAACAATAAGAACCTCTCAATTGATCAAACAAGTCATCGATTCGCGACATGGGGTACTTATTTTTAACGGTCACGTGGTTCAGCTTACTTTAATCTATACAAAGACGTAACGACCCATCTTTCTTTTTTGCAAACAATGCTGGGGCTCCCCAAGGTGATACGCTAGGACGTATGAATCGCTTATCTAACAACTCTTGAATCTGTACCTTCAACTCCACTAACTCGGCCGTCGCAAAGCGATATGAAGGCATAAAAATGGGGGCAGTCCCCAGGATAAGGTCTATAGAAAACTCAACCTCTCGTCGTGGCGGAAGCTCAAACAACTCGTCTGGAAACACATCTGGAAACTCACAGACAACAGGAGGAAGCCCTCCCTGAATGGGACCAGTCTCACCTACAGACAGGGCAGAGAAAAGGAGCTTGAGGCTATCACGGCCTTGTGACCCAAGAGATCTAGGCACCAAACCACTGTCTCAGTCACCCACAAAATAAAAAGAATATCCCTCCGGAGTGCAAACAAACACCCATTGCCGGTCACAATCAATGTAGGTGCGAAAGGTCATCAACCAATCCATTCCTAAGATAACATCGAATGACAACATATCAATCATAATAAAATAGAACACCAAACGATGGTTGGAAATCTCCATCTCACAATCTCTACAAACGAGCCTCAATGCAGCAACCTCACCCAACGGTGTTTATACGTACAAGGCCTCACTCAACACATCTACATCTAACCCAGTGCAGATGCAAATGTAGATGAGATGAAAAAATGTGATGCTCCGGTGTCAATAAGACCACTGGCCCAAGAATGATACACTAGAAAGGTACCTCGTATGACTGAAGGGCTAGCTGCAGTATCTGGTATGGCAGGTGCTACTGATGTACTGGGCTCCACAAGAGCATACACTCGCCCTTGATTCCCTTGATTATGTCCCCCACTGCTTCTGGCTCCTGGTTGGCTCACTGATTGAGCTGAGGTAGCACCTCTCGCGGTTCTTACTAACTGTGCCCTTGATTGCTACTATGACTGACCATAACCCTGTCATCCCTATGGTGTCTGTACTCTATGTGCTCCCCTAGTACCCTGAACATTTCCTCCCTATGGGCAATCTCGTCGGATGTGACCCAGCTGGCCACACTGAAAACATAAAGGCAGGGTCCTCCCCTGAGTCTGACTTTGTTGTTGTGGCTACTGTCCTCTTTGATGATAATCCACCGAGTGATGTCCCGGTTGTCTACATGTGTAACACACTAACTCCCGACGCTCAAAACGTCCAGATGAGCCTGTAGACTATGCTGGTGCCGACCGTGACTGATAATGTGATCTCGTGGGATAGGAACTCAATCCCCCTAATTTATACCTCTTCACCTGACGGCCCTCAGACTGAGCACTGAAATTCCCTTGATGTAACTTGCTTTCCCTAATCTTGTGACTTTTCGCCATTGCATTCTCCACCCGAATACCGGCCTCTACAACCTCAGAGTACACCCAAAAACCCAATGCAGCAATTCAATCCTTGATTGAGGGTCAAAGACCCCTTTCAAACCTCTTGGTGCGTAACTCTTCTGTCGACACCATTTCAGGTGCGAATCGCGACAAGTTTGCAAACTTAGCTTCATATTAAACCACGGTAAGGTTCCCTTAAATAATAGAAATAAACTCTTCCTGATACACGTCTCTAGAAGAAGGAAAATACATAATTGAGAACAAAACTATCATTCAATTGTAAACTACGGTGGTCATAGCAAACTTCTACCACTCTCTAGCATCCTCTCGAAGTTGAAACGCCGCCAACCTGACACGCAACTCATCTTCCCCGATCCCTAGGGTATCCAGGATTGTTGTGGTTACTTCTAACCATTCAGTGGAAATTTTGGGGTCCAGCTCCCCAGAGAAAGTTGGAGGATCCAACCGCCGAAATTCTCTCATTGCCACGGAGGCTCGCTGCTCAGGAGCCCTCGCTCCAACCCGAGTCGCCTCAGCCATCGCCCTCATAGTAGCAAGCATTTCTTGAACAACATCAATACCGCCTACTTGTTCCTGTGGGGCATGATCATCCCCTTCTTTCGAAACTTGGGCAAACGCACGACCTCGGCCACGACCTCGGCCATGACCACGTCTCGGCATCATCTCTACGAATAAGAAGAACAAGGGGAGGTATTAACACATGCCCATATAAATCCATCTCTCACATATGACATCGCTCTTCAACAAGACACTACTTCACCCCAATCATCATATTAACACGTCTTATGCAACACATAGCGAGGAAGACTAATCGGAATGACACATTAATCTGGCTAACTTGTTCAGATTTCCAGCGAGAACGGACGTTGGCCAAATGCCTTTCTAACTCGAACCCTAAACCAATCGACCGGCCGCCTAAGGGCCAAATGCATCATCCTAAAAGTGCAACCTCCATGCCCAAATAACATATAGCATGCAAAT
>JAOTRH010106845.1:0-47644 GCA_034768845.1 Heliamphora exappendiculata | reverse complement strand
TTTTGTAAAAAAATAAAATATCTAAAGTTTTTTCATTTAATTAAAATTAATTAATTAAAAAAACTTAATTTTATTTCCATTATAAAATATTTTAATTAAAATTGCATTTTTGAATTAATTAAATTAATAGAATAAATAAAACAAATATGCAATCATCCACGCAATTCATATATATATAAATACGATATGCATATATCCCAATTTTATTATCCAAGTGAAACACTGAGGTGTTTCAGTCTTCCTAAGAGAATCAGTTGTTTCAATCCCTATTCGCCTTTGATTCAGTGTCCTGATTGCATTAGGCTTTTCTGATACTATCTGATGTATACTGATATATCATATCAATCTTGTATACATCAAAAAATCAACACAAAGTAATCCCGGGAGAGAGAAACTGTAGGACCACCACAAGCCATTGCCGATACTGCCTTGTCGTCGTCTTCAGGCGGCTTCTGCCGCCTCATCTAGGCTTCGTTTTTGATGAGCTTTATATCATTGGAAAGCTCTCAAAATATGGAATTTTTTTGTCGAAAAATCTGCTAGAAACCTTCTCGGAGCTTTTTTGACCTCTTCCCGAACTTGATTTTCGACGTACTTTATATAAAAAAAAGCTCTCAAAAAGTACTATTTTTCTATTAAAAAAACTACTCAAAAACAGGCCAAAAACACTAGCCAAAGTTGCTACCGCCGCACCGAGCGCTGCCGCCTTTAACTGCCTACTTTTCGAGTCCGTTTCGACATCATCTGAACTCCGTTTTCGACCTATTTTATATCATTGGAAAGCTCTTAAAAAGTAAAATCTTTCTGTCAAAAAAGATGCTCGAAAACAGCCCAAAAAACTATTAGAAAACAGCCTGGAAGCTGCTGCTGTAGCGCCATCGCCGCCAGAAAAAACCGTTGCTTTTTTTTTCTTTTTTAATGCATTGTTTGGCCCAGTTTGTTTTTTGATTTTTGACAGTACTTTGAGGTATATTTTATTTCTATTTTATGTATAAAAAAATTTCCAAAAAATAGTGTAAAAAATGGCCCAAAAAATCATAAAAACTACCGACAAACCGCCGCAGGCAAAGCCGCCGGAGCTGGGCTATTTTTTGTGATTTTCCTTACTATTTTTGCCTTACTTTTTAAGTTATTTTTTATACATAAATACTACAACAAAAATTTACCAAAAAAATCATTTAAAACCTTTAAAACCTTACCGCGATCTGTGACTCGTTAAAACTCGAACCACCGCCGGTGCCGCCTCCGTTTTTCGTGTTCTTAGACCTTTTCAACCTGCTCTTAAATAATTTAAACAGATATTTAAAAATATAATGTTAGCTGTTACATCGATCTGCTATCCCGAAGGCTCACATTCAATCTATCACGGTCAACCCCCGTGATTAAAGAAAATTAATCATCATTCATTCAAAATATTCAATCAAACATAAAAAAAACAAAATAATGATTATAAATCGGAATTGGAACATTTGTAAAACAAAATTGCCAACAGTTCTAAAACTACTTGACCCCGATAACGAAAAACAACAAACAAAACGGCTCGGATACCAATTGTTGGAGGTAAAATTGCGAAGATCTTTATTTTTGTAAACGATTATTGGTAAAAAAATTAACTGGAATGACAAATGCCAAAACGATCTATAGATAAAACTTCTGATGACGAACGATCAAAGTAAAACCCTTGCATCTGAAATTAATTCAGAAGAATACCATTTTACAGGGAGAATCTTCAACTTCGATTTGAATTCGAGTTGAAGCTCTTATCAGATCATCTATTATATTCACTTATGCAATTTTTGGATATAGTGTGGGATATAATCCTCCGATAACTCGTACCGACAGAACCAGGACAACTTCAGTCTTAGAAGACAAGTTATGAAACTGGTTCAGTCTACCCGCATATTTATTGGGCTAGAACAGGGACTTGGAGAGTAATTATGAGTAAGACTTCCAGTAGAACACAGACACGTATCAGCGGTTTCTGTAATTTTTATAAAATACTGAATTATAGTTCACACAATTAAAGAACTATAATTGCACTTTGACCCATAATCTAAAGACCATATTACATTGAGCTCCTGTTATTAAATGCTTACAATTTCTCCTCACGTTAAAATTTTCGATACCCGCTAATTAAATTTAATTACTGACAATTTAATTTAATCGGCATCTTGATATTCCTTAAACCCTTTTGGTTAAGTTATTTGACCGCCAGATAATTAAATTCACCTGCCGGGTTTGGCCCGATCAAAACTTGTAAGCTTCCTTAAGGGGGTATCGTAAATCCCAATCTTTCGGGACGTGAATTCCATCAATAATTAATATTCACCATATAAGTAATACAGTTATCCAACTCACCAGGAATATAGACCCATATAAGATTGCACTCTCTAATGAATCAAAACAACGAATATTAAATCTACTCAAATCAATAATTATTTCAAGATTAAGAGGATAAGCACTATTCATAATAACCTTAGGATGTGAATTAATTTATATAGTCAGTATAAAATTAATTACCCCAAATGTCCCACTTAATACACACAAAGTGTACTGGCACAGAAAGTCGGAATAATAGACGACGCTATTATCTGTTCTCTGTAACCAAGGCAGGTCTACTAAAACTCTGTACCACAGTCGTACCGATGGTATGTCCATTTCCATCTAAACTGTGAACATAAAACATATATTCTGCAAGAACTTAAAATCTGATCTTTTGTGTGTAAGTCGTACTCTACAAACCAGATTAAATACTATATAGAATATTAGATATCCATGGATAACAAAGAAATGATATGCATACATTGCTCATAAAGATTCTCATAAAATAAAAAATTAATTTTATTAAAAAATAAAATTAATTACTAAAAACATGATTTTCAGTATACTAACCTTAACACATGTCACACTCTGAACCCGGGTCATGTGAACCGAACCACACTATCTCACACTATCACCCTCTTATGAGAAAACTTCTCTTAAAAATACAGCTTCAGGCTCAAAATCTCTTTAGTTGCGTTTAAAGAACCAGTAGAAAAAGATTATTGATCTTGTAATTTTTTTTTGGGACATAGAATAAACTTGTTGAGGGTTAGGAGCCCAATTAACCAAAAAGGGGTCTGTTTTAATGAACAAAATATCAAATCCGAAAAGCAGCTAGATCCGCTCAAGCGAATAGACTACCGCTCGAGCAGTCAACTGCCCGAGACCACGTTACTTTTCTCGTCTCACACACCACTCGAGTGAACTCCCATTCCGCTCGAGCGCCCATAAGCTAGAGGGAAAGAAAATCCTGCAAGTTTCTGTACTTGAATCCAAACACTTGGTTCTATCCCTTATCAAACAACCTGCTGGTTTTCACATATAAAAATCAAACTTTGTAATCACTTTAAGTATAAAAATTGAGAATTTTGGCAAAGTTTCCTCTGTATTTTGGACTATTTTAGATTTTCTGAAACAAAAAACCTGTTAAACCCAAATCACAATTTATATTTAGACTCATCCTGGCTTTTAACTCCCAATCACAATTTAAATTAATAAATAACTACAGATTTTCATATCAATACAATCTTATCAATTCAATCCAATACTCAACAAGTTACTATCCTTCAAGAAAACTTATCCCTTCTCCTAACATTTTAAAACATGAGACTACTGATAAATCATATGAAACTTAAACACATATGTTTAATTTTTTACAAGCATTCAAGAATCTACCAACATTATTACAAATCCCAAAATAATAGATACATTATCTAGGATAACAAACCATGAACATCAATCCTTCATGTCGCGTCTCTTCCTTCATTTTTAAACCTGTATAATATGTAATTCAACATACATGAGCCGAAACTCGTAGGATAATGACTAAAAATGATATTATACATGATATGTGAAGTGTGAATGAATATTCCTATGAGACCTGGACCCGTCTCTTTTTGAGATCGTTATATATGTTGATGCGTTTCTTTCCATATATGTATCTCTGTGTTGCATGGATTATGTTTTCGTTGTAGAACAGCATGTTTTGTATTGGTGTTATACGTGTTAAGTATGCGGGAGTTTGGTTTTGGTTGCCTTTTTAGTTTTCTCTCCCAGCGACGACCGCTCGAGCGGTGGGGAGCTCGCTCGAGTGGGCTGGTGGCAGAGTGTTGACCCAAGGTGTGACCGCTCGAGCAGTGGGTGTGCGCTCGAGCGGGGCCGTGGCCGAGTGTGCCTCGGAGTGGGGTCCGCTCGAGCGGTGATGTGGTAGGACCTATGTCGGCAAGGGGTCCGCTCGAGCGATGGGGACCGCGCTCGAGCGGTGGGTCCTGGGCACCAATTTCTATAGAAGGTTATAACTATCTTGAGGCCCAAAATATCTATTTTCAAGCAAATCTCTCTCTACCTTTTCTCTACCTTCTCTCTAGCTTTCGGGTGGCCTGGGGCTTAGTTTTTCGCGGTTGGTTAGAAGATCCTTGTTGTCGGCAACGTTGGCTTCACATCCATCCGGACGAATTCTCATTCTGACGAGGTTGGATTTTGAGGCGTCGAGCTTTTGGTTCTTTGAGGTAAGATTCTAGACCTACTGCTGTTAAAAGGGTGATATATGTAATTATACTTGCTTTCACCAGGTAGAAATGCAGGAAATGCTGTTTACATGTTTTAAACCATGGTTTATGGGTAAAAGTGGGTTTTACGCCTTTTCTCGATTTGATACATGATTCGGAGGTGTTGAGATCCGTAGTTTTCAAAAGGAGCTTTGAAAACGAGGTGTTTTTATGAAAAACATAATTGTGGAGGTTTGGGGCTAACCCTTGGGGTTGAGTCTCAATTTTACTAAACATATGTTGTTACATGCTTGTAGATCTCCATGTTGATGGATTGGATCCCTTTATATATATGCAATGTAAAACTATTTTACGGGTTTTCTTAAATGTTATCTATAGATGTACCGTGACAGTGGATTTAGTTGAGTTGGGCTTCCATTGCTCATCGGTGTAAGTCCAGAAACGTGTGCAGCATAGGTGCTCTGTACCTTCGGGTTAGTCCCCGTAAATTGAGTGATTGGGTGCTTTGTACCCTCGGGCTCAGGTCTCGTAAATTAAGCAGTAGGTGCTCTGTACCTTCGGGTTGAATCCCGTAAATTGAGTAGCTGGTGGGTGCTCTGGACCCTCGGGCTTGACCCGTAAATTGAGCAGTTACGTTGTCATGACTCAGTATAGAACCTGTCATTATCAAGCCTGTGGGCCTAGGATAATGGGCGAGAGTCTACAGTTGTTACCTTTTTTGGTATGGCAGAGTCGGTACATAGGATCTCATTTTATAGTGTTTTCCTCGGTTGTGTGTTCCGAGTGGAAAAATAATATTTTGATTCTGGTTGTATGATCCGGGTGAACAAAGATCATGTTTTTATTACTGTTTTATTACAGCTTTCCCTTAACTGTGGCATGATATCTGTTATGATGATATGCATAGTTTGAAGGATGAAATTGTGAGTTTTATGAGATAAAACTGTTTTAAGGCCCGTGTTGGCTTGGTGGAAAACTTGTGATTTTTGAGAGAAAAATCCTTTTTGGCCACTGTGGTTGAGCTCGTGTGTGTATAATTACATAGCCTGCTTTGCAGCTTTGTTTTCTTTTCCTATAGGGCTTCGGCTCATGGTGTGAGATTTTATTGTAAAAATATTTTCAGGTGACCACATGGAGTTGACCTAGAGGCTAGTGGTGATGGAGAGCTTGCTGTAATTTTTCTATTTTGGACATGTACTTATACATGTGATTCCTATTTCAGAAGGCTGGTTTTGTCCGCATTTCGGTGATATATTTATTCATGTATGAGTTTGCATGATTTCTGTTTATGAGAGATGAACTTGGGGATCTTTATCCAAATGTTGTAACATTTTATAGTTGATGATGTTCAACTGCAAACCTTATTTTCTTAAATAACTATTTTGGTGGGCTTTCGCATGACCCTGGTGTTTGGGGCATGACAACTTGGTATCAGAGCTCTGGATTCGAATATTTATGAGCCATGGGAATGAGGATACATCACCTTGTGAGGATGTATGTGTGCTTGATTGCATATGTTACAGTATTTTCCTAACATAACATGATAGGTTGTGATGTATACGTGGGCCTTGAGATTGGACCTTAGGATTCATTAGTCTTGCCTTTGGGCGTTTGGATTGACAAACTTGGGAGCCAAGTTAGAGACACGTTTCGCGGACGTGATTTCTAGCTAGGAATCTGAGTAGGTTGTTCAGATGAACGAGTCTTTCTTGTTGGTTTTCCTCGATATGTGAGATATGAGATGGCATGATCTAAGTTGTATGTGTTAGCATGCTTATATGTGATATGTCTTTTATGTTACCAATAACATGTTATTGGAATGCTTATCCTGTTATATTGCTTTCGTATAGAATTATGTCCACGCGGGGTGGACGAGGCCGAAGTCGAGGCCGTGGCCGTGGTGCTGGCCGAAGGGACGTTCCAGTCCCAAATGTTGGGGATGCTAATGTACCCCAAGGACCGATTGGCGAGGGAGATTTGTTGCTTGAGATGGTTGGCTCCATCCGGCAACTGGCTGAGGCTACTAGGGGAAGGGAGAGTATAGCTGAGCCGAGGGCGACGGTTGCGATGCGTGAGTTTTGCCATCTGGACCCTCCTACCTTTTCTGGGGATCCTAACCCCACGGTTGCCATTGAGTGGCTGGAGCTGGTTACCAGGATCTTGGATTCGCTTCAGGTAGAGGAAGACGATTTGAGGGTTATATGTGCCACCTTCCAGCTAAGAGGGAGTGCTCACATGTGGTGAAAGTTCGCCAAGACCACAGTGGCAGGCACTTGGGAGGCATTCACAAGGGTGTTTATGGAGAAATACTTTCTAGTGACTTTGAGGGATCGCTACAGAGAGGATTTTCTATTTCTGACTTAGGGAACGATGTCAGTTGTGGAGTATGAGGCTGAGTTCACTAGCTTATCTCGGTTCGCCCAGGAGATCATTCCTACTGATGAGTTCAAGGTGAACAGATTCGAGAGGGGTTTAAGGCCCGCTATTAGGGACATAGTGGTGGCATTCCAGATGCACGTCTACACTGAGTTGGTACAGATGGCCATGAAAGTGGAGGACACTCTGAATGAGACGCGCAGAGACAGGGACAGTCGGGGTCAACAAGGAGGGGAATGTGCTCAGTCTGAGGGGCATAGGGAGAGCAAGCGTTGACAGACATCTGGTATGAGTTTTCATCTGGTGGGGTCGTATTCGCCGCAGTTTTCTGTATCCACACATCCCGTAGTCTCAACGGGACGGTCGGATCAGTGGGCGCTTTATCATAGATGCCAGTGGGAAGGGCATTGTGCGGCAGAGTGCAGAAGTGTAGCGCCTGTCCAGGCACAGTCACAGCCGCAGGCTCGGGGGAGAGGACCAGTGGTATGCTATGAGTGTGGTCAGTCTGGGTACATCAGGAGGGATTACCCCAGAGGAGGGAGCGTGCGGAGCACAGCTGGAGCACCTGTTACTCCATCAATCCAGGGACGTCAGTTATCTCAGCTTGCAGAAAAAGGTGCATCGGTACAGTCAGGTAAACAGTCTATAGTACAGGGCCACAGTGGGCAGACCAGAGCTTATGTGCTTGCAGATCCCAGTTCATCCAGAGCACCGATCGTGCTCGATACTCCTACTACCATCTCCATGATCAAAGGTACTTTTCTAGTCTATAGATCGTGGGCCAGTGTTTTCATAGACACCGGAGCATCACATTCGTTTATATCGTCTGCATTTGCATTTTCTTTGGGGTTGGAAATGGACTGGTTGAGTGGTACTGTGAGTGTAGAGACCCCAGTCAGTGGGAGTGTGAAGTTGAGTCTTATCTGTAGATCTTGTGTGTTAGAGGTCGTCGGTCGCTATTTAGAGTTTGACCTTGTTATTCTAGACATGGCCACGCTTGATGTCGTACTAGGGATGGATTGGCTGACCACCTATCATGCCTTTATCGATTACGATCGACGGAGGGTAACGATTTGTACCCCGGCGGGAGATTGTTTTAGCTTTGTGGGAGACCGGGAGGAGGGTTTGGTGACTATACCGGGCGCTGTACGGAACCAGGGCAACCTGGGTTTTCTCCTTTCAGCTCTCATGTTGGATGAGGTAGTTAGAGTTTGGGGAGAGTTACCTCTGGTGGTCTGCGACTATCCAGATGTCTTTCCTAAAGATCTATTTGAGTTGCCACCGAACCATGAGGTAAAGTTCTCCATTGATTTAGTTCCCAGAGCAGCTCCCATATGCATACCATCCTATCGTTTTGCACCCACTGAGTTGTGTGAACTCAAGGTACAGCTTCAAGAGTTGCTAGACAGGGGATTTATACATCCAAGTACTTTACCGTGGAGAGCTTTTGCTCTTTTTGCAAAGAAGAAGGATGGATCCTTGCATTTTTGTATCGACTACCAGAAGCTGAATTAGGTAACAGTGAAGAATAAGTATCCGAGTCCGAGGATAGATGATTTGTTTGATCAGCTAAAGGGTTCGAGCTGTTTCTCGAAGATTAACTTGAGATCGGGGTATCACCAGCTGAGAATTAGGGACGAGGACATAGCGAAGACTGCTTTCTGGACTTTCTATGGTCACTATGAGTTTCTGGTCATGCCGTTCGGTCTAACGAACGCGCCAGCCACATTCATGAGTTTGATGAACCGGATCTTCCATCAATATTTGAACAATTTTGTAGTAGTGTTCGTGGATAATATTTTGATATACTCACCCATTAGGGAGGAACACGAGGACCACCTGCGGATCGTGTTACAAATTTTGAGAGAGCATCGCTTGTATGTGAAGTTCGAGAAGTGTGAGTTCTGGATATCCGAGGTAAGGTTTTTGGGACACATTGTGTCGTTAGACGAAGTATCAGTGGATTCGTTAAAGACAGATGCTATGATAGGCTGGGAGCGATCGAAGAACATTTTTGAGATTCGTAGTTTTTTGGGTTTAGCAGGGTACTATCGGCGGTTTGTGAAGGATTTTGCGAGACTTGCTGCACCGATGACGCGTCTGACACGGAAAGGAGTAGTGTTTGTTTGGAGTGAGTCCTATGAGTCAGCATTCCAGGAGCTGAAGACGAGGTTGACTGGCACGCCAGTGTTGATCATCCCAGAGTGAGGCTTGGGGTATACAGTATATTGTGATGCTTCACATGACGGTTTGGGCTGTGTCCTGATGCATGAAGGAAAGGTTGTAGCCTATGGTTCTCGGCAATTGAAGACACATGAGAAGAACTACCCGACACATGATTTGGAGTTGGCAGCCGTGGTCTTTGCCTTAAAGACATGGCGTCACTATCTTTATGGTGAGCATTTTGAGGTTTTCTCCGATCACAAGAGCTTAAAATACTTGCTTTCGCAGAATAACCTAAATTTGCGCCAACGACGGTGGACGGAGTTATTGGAGGATTACGATTTTGACTTGCAGTACCATCTAGGGAAGGCCATTGTGGTGGCTGACGCTCTTAGTAGGAGATCTCACGGGTCGTTAGCTTCTGTAGCTATACGTGAGTGGGATATGCTTAGAGATGTTGGGGAGTTTGATTTGTGTCTTGGAGAGACTGTGACGGGCGCTACCTTATTCTCAGTAGTTACTCGACCTGCGATGATAGCACGTGTGCTAGATTTCCAACAGACGGACCAGGAAGCTCAGATGATACGGGACCATGTCGCTAGTGGAGAAGATACAGCAGGATGCGTTGTGGGATCAGATATGAGTCAGAGATTAGCAGGGAGGTTGTTTGTGCTAGAGTTATGTCGTGCGGACATACTACATGAGTGTCATCATTCTCGCCCTTCTGTGCACCCAGGAGGCACAAAGATGTACCATGACTTACGTCATCGGTTTTATTGGACAGAAATAAAGAAGGACGTGCTTCAATTTGTTTCTCGGTGCCTTACCTGTCAGCAAGTAAAGACGGAGCACCAGATGCCGGGCGAATTGTTACAGCCGTTACCAATGTATGAATGGAAGTGGGAGAATGTCACAATGGACTTTGTGTCAGGACTTCCTCGCTTACCTAGGGAACACGACGTCGTATGGGTTGTGGTCGATAGGTTGACGAAGTCTGCACACTTTCTCCCCATCCGCGTGAAGGATTCAGTGTAGAGACTGAGTCAATTGTATGTCAGAGAGATAGTCCGGTTGCATGGAGTGCCAGTGTCTATTGTTTCTGACAGAGACCCACGCTTCACATCGCGCTTTTAGCAGTCTTTAGGAGGTTTTGGGGACAAACTTGATGTTTAGTACTACTTTTCACCCCCAGACGGATGGTCAGTCTGAGAGGACTATACAGATTCTGGAGGATATGCTGAGGGCTTGTTTTTTGGACTTTAGAGGTTCTTGGGAGGATCATCTACTATTGGCAGAGTTTGCATACAACAACAGCTATCAGTCTAGTATTGGGATGGCACCGTATGAGGCTTTGTATGGTAGACCGTGTAGATCACCAGTATGTTAGGCCGATGTGGGGGATACCACAGTCTTAGGACCCAACGTGGTGCGAGAGACAACGGAGAAGATTGTAGTGATACGTTAACGTCTTTTGACAGCTCAGAGTTGTCAGAAGAGTTATGCAGATCAGTGGAAAAGACTTTTGGAGTTTACTGTAGGAGATCACGTGTTTCTGAAGGTCTCACCACGTAGAGGTTTGATGATATTTTGTCGTAGCGAGAAGCTATCGTCGCGTTTCATTGGGCCGTTTGAGATCCTGGACAGGGTTGGAGAGGTTGCCTATCGTTTAGCTTTGCCACCTCAGTTAGCATCTGTGCATATCATGTTCCACATTTCTATGCTTCGAAGGTACGAGCCTGATCCTTCTCATGTGTTAGATTGGGCTGAGCTGCGAGTTGATGAGGATGCCACCTATGAGCAGTGTCCAGTGAGGATTCTTGATACAAAGGAGCAGGTGTTGCAGGGGAGGACAATTGTTTATGCCAAGGTTCTGTGGCTTGGGATTGAAGAAGCGACATGGGAGCTTGAGTCTGGGATGCGTGCTAGATATCCTGACCTGTTTACCTCGTGACCTTGTTGTGAATTTTGGGGGCAACATTCCTTAACGGGGGGAGAGTTGTGAGACCCAGACCCGTCTCTTTTTGAGATCTTTATATATGTTGGTGCGTTTCATTCCATATGTGTATCTCTGTGTTGCATGGATTATGTTTTCGTTATAGAATAGCATGTTTTGTATAGGTGTTATATGTGTTAAGCATGCAAAAGTTCGGTTTTGGTTGCCTTTTTAGTTTTCTCTCCCAGCGACGACCACTCGAGCGGTGGGGAGCTCGCTCGAGCGGGCTGGTGGCAGAGAGTTGACCCATTATGTGTGCGCTCGAGCGGTGGTTGTGCGCTCGAGCGGGGCAATGGCAGAGCGTGGCTCGGAGTGGGGTCTGCTCGAGCGGTGGTGTAGCAGGGCCTATGTCGGCAAAGGGTCCGCTCAAGCGGTGGGGACCGCGCTCAAGCGGTGGGTCCTGGGTGCGAATTTCTATAGAAGGTTATAAATATCTTTTGAGGCCCAAAATATCTATTTTCATGCAAATCTCTTTCTCTCTACCTTTCCTCTACCTTCTCTTTAGCTTTTGGGTAGCCCGGGGCTGAGTTTTCGCGGTTGGTTAGAAGATCCTTGTTGTCGGCAACGTAAGCTTCACATTTATCTGGACGAATTCTCGTTTTGACGAGGTTGGATTTTGAGGTGTCGAGCTTTTGGCACTTTGAGGTAGGATTCTAGAACTACTGCTGTTAAAAGGGTGATATATGTAATTATACTTGCTTTCACCGGGTAAAAATGAATGAAATGCTGTTTACATGTTTTAAACCTTAGTTTATGGGTGAAAGTGGATTTTACGCCTTTTCTCGATTTGATACATGATTCGGATGTGTTGAGATCTGTAATTTTCAAATGGTGCTTTGAAAACAAGGTGTTTTTATGAAAAACATGATTGTGGAGGTTTGAGCTAACCCTTGTGGTTGAGTCTCAGTTCTACTAAACATATGTTGTTACATTCTTGTAGATCTCTATGTTAATGGATTGGATCCCTTTATATATATGCGATGTAAAATTGTTTTACGAGTTTTCTTCAATGTTATCAATAGATGTACCGTAACAGTGGGTTTGGTTGAGTTGGGCTTCCATTACTCCTCGGTGTAAGTCTAGAAACGTGCGCAGCGTAGGTGCTCTGTACCTTCGGGTTAGTCCCCGTAAATTGAGTGATTGGGTGCTTTGTACCCTCGGGCTCAGGTCCCGTAAATTAAATAGTAGGTGCTCTGTACCTTCGGGTTGAATCCCGTAAATTGAGTGGCTGGTGGGTGCTCTGGACCCTCGGGCTTGACCTGTAAATTGAGCAGTTACGTTGTCGTAACACTGTATAGAACTTGTCATTATCAAGCCTGTAGGCCTAGGGTAATAGACGAGAGTCTATAATTGTTACCTTTTTTGGTATGGCAGAGTCGGTACATAGGATCTCATTTTACAGTGTTTTCCTCAGTTGTGTGTTCTGAGTGGGAAAATTATATTTTGATTCCGGTTGTATGATCCGGGTGAGCAAAGATCATGTTCTTATTACTTTTTTATTACAGTTTTTCCTTAATTGTGGCATGATATCTGTTAAGATGATATGCATAGTTTGAAGGAGGAAGTTGTGAGTTTTATGATATAAAACCGTTTTAAGGCCCGTATTGGCTTGGTGGAAAACTTGTGGTTTTTGAGAAAAAAAATCTTTTTTGGCTCCTGTGGTTGAGCTCGTGTGTGTATAATTGCATAGCCTGCTTTATAGCTTTATTGTCTTTTTCGATTGGGCTTCGGCTCACAGTGTGAAATTGTACTATAAAAATATTTTCAGGTGACCACGTGGAGTTGACCTAGAGGCTAGTGGTGATGGAGAGCTTGCTGTAGTTTTCATGTTTTGGACATATACTTATACATGTGATGCATGTTTCAGAAGGCTAGTTTTGTACGCCTTTCGGCGATATATTTATTCTTGTATGAGTTTACATGATTTCTGTTTATGAGAGATGAACTTGGGGATCTTTATCCAAATGTTGTAACAATTTATAGTTAATGATGTTCCAACTGCAAACCTTATTTTCTTAAATAATTGTTTTGGTGGGCTTTCGCGTGACCCTGGTGTTTGGAGCGTGATAATGGCATAATGCAATCATCTTTCAAATTGTTTTATACCCGAGTAATAACGCACACATCTTCTAATTTTTAGGGAAGATACCAACCTCTCCTCATCCCAATATCTTTTCACAACCAATTTTCCATTCATTTTATTATTTTCAAGTAAACCTTTTTATATACTATACAACATCGTCTTCAACACACACACAACCCGTATTCAATTTTTTATCATTTTAATTTTAATTTCATCATTCTCTTGTCTCATTTAATTCTTTACACTAATATCAATATGACATTGCCACAACATTAGTCGTGTAATCATCACAATTTCTCATTAATCACTCACACACATCCACACTTCAAATCTTGGTTTTCGTTATTTATTTCTCCTTCACAATGTTAAATTATCTTTTATCTTCATCAATTCCTAATTCTCAAGTTCACTTCCATTTATCTTTTTTAAGGCCATACTCAAATACCCATCCACATAAACCTTTGGTAAAACATTTTCAATTCAGTTTCTTTTAAATTCATCATTTCTCTAACCAACAACCCTTTACCTCTTTGGGTTCAACATTCAAGTATATATACCAATCATCTACTCAAAGCTCGTTTTATGAGTCTCGCCTGAGGGAACATGGCACCCAAAGCACTGGCACCCAGATTGCGCAAATTTTTGGACTTTCACAGTAGAGCTGTTCAAGTTCAACTTATTCACATGTCAAACCATTTCAGTTTCCTGAACGTGTAAGGGTTGTATACTGAAAACCATAGGTGTTTTTTTTGTTTTAGCATTTAATTTTATTTTAATAGAATTAATTTTTTATTTTATGAGAATCTTAATGAGCAATGTATGAATTATCATATCTTTAATGTTATGCATGTTTGTCATTTATTCTGTATAGTATTAATCTGACGTATAGAGTACGGCTTGCACACAGAATGTCAGATTATAAGTTCTTGCATAATATAAGTTTTTTGTTCACAGTTTAGAGTGAAGTGAACAAACCATCAGTACGATTGTAGCACAGAGTTTTAGTAGGCCCATCTTGGTTACGAAAAATAGATAATAGCGTTGTCTATTGTTCTGACTCGCTGTACTAGTGCACTTTGTGTGTATTGAATAGGACCACATTAGGGTTATTAATTTTATACTAACTATATAAATTAATTTACACCCCAAAATTATTATGAGTGTTTATGTTATTAATCTTGAAATAATTATTATTTACATATATTTAATATTCGTTGTTTTGATTCATTAGAGGATGCGATCTTTTATGAGTTTGTAGTTCTGGTGAGTTGAATAGAAGTATTAATTATATGGTATATATCAATTATTGACCAAATCCACGTTCCGATTACTCGGGATTAACGATACCTCCTTAAGAAAGCTTATAAGTTTTGACCGGGCCAAACTCTGCAGGTAGATTTGATTATTTAGCGGTCAAATAAGTTAAGAAAAAGGGTTTAAAGAATTTAAAACATGCCAATTAAATTAAATTATCAGTAATTAAATTTAATTGGCGGATATCGAGAATCCTAACGTGGGGAGATGAGTTAAGCATTTAATAACATGTGCTCAATGCAAATTGGTCTTGAGATTATGACTAAGAGTGCAATTACAGTTCTTTAGTGGTGTGAACTGTAATTTAGAGTTTTATGAAAATTACAGAAATTGCTGCAAGATTTTCATAATTACATAAATCGCTGAGGTTTCATATTTTCGAAAACTGTTGGATGGGTATCTGGATTACACTTAAAGTTTATATCATAATCACTCCACAAGTCCCTGCTGTAGCCCTATAAATATGCGAATAGGTTGAACCAAATTAATAAGTTGTCTTTCAAGACTAAGGTTGTCCAGATTCTGTCGGTATCAATTCTCGAAGGTTTGTAACCCATAATACGTTCGGGAATCACATCAAGATTACAATAGAAGGTCTGACCGGATCTTCAACTTGGAAAATCAAAGTTCGTAGTTGAGGAATCGACCAAAATGTATTAATCTGATTTAACTGTGGTGGCACGGGTTTATTTTTTGATCGTTCGACATCAAAAAAAATTTATCTGGAGCTTGTTTTGGCGAATGCCCATCCAGTTTTTATTTTCTGAAAAATCATTTACAAATAAATGATCTTGGTATTTTGCCTCCAATAATTGGTATCAAAGCCAATTAATTTTTGTTTACGGTTTATTGAGGGATATGGTAGATTTAGAACTGTGCTAACTTTGTTTTACAGGTATTCTAATCCCAGTTTTATGATCACCGTTATATTCATGTTGAATTGAATGGTTTGAATGATGATTTAATTATTTTTTTAATCATGAGGGTTAATCGTGAAAGTTTAAGCTTTCTTAGTTCGAATGTGAGCCTACGAGACATAAGTTTTTCATGTAAAACCTTTTATTAGTTTTTAAATATTATTTAGAATATTTAAGAGCATGTTTGAATATCCAAGAACATGAAGAACAGACGGCGGCAAAACTAGCGGCACTAATGGTGGTTTTGGGCCACGGATCACGGTGATTTTTCAACGGTTTTGAAACATGGTTTTTTGTTAAATTTTTGCAGATTTTATGTATTAAAAACAGCACCAAAACAAGTTTAAAAATCAACAAACAAATCTAACAGAAAAACAGCACCAGCAGCGACAATTTTCAACAACGTTCGGGGCTATTTTTTGGTGTTTTTTGTGACATTTTTAGGACTAATTTTGAGAATTTTTTAAGCATAAAATAGTAGTAAATAGTACCTTAAAAATAGTCTAAAACAATAAAAAAATCAGAGCAAAAACAGCAGCAAAACTGGTGGCTATAGGCGGTGGAATTCGGTGGCAGCACCGGGCTATTTTAGGGTTGTTTTTTATGCTTTTCGGGACTATTTTCGAGGCGTTTTTCAAGACAACATGTTACTACATTTTAGTGTTAAAAATATGAGGAGACGGGAACCAAAACCACCATGAAAAAAGCCCAAATGGGCAGCGGCAACTGGGCGGCAATACAGGGCAACGGTGGTGCTGTTTTCGACGGCAATCGAAAGATGTTTTTTGAGTTTTTTTTTTAAATCAAAGTTTTTACAGAAAAATAGTATTTTTTGAGAGCTATTTTTCAAAAAAAAAAATGACGTCGAGAACGGAGTTCGTGTTTTTTGATATGTTCGAAGCTTGGGAGTGTTACATGTGTGTGATACTACATATCGAGGAATTCTGATCCAACTTGGATGCTGGAAGCTGGTTCAAAAAAGAATTGAAAAATTACAGCTTCTTTTTGAACAAGAGACTGAAACTCATCAGAGTTTCTGTTTGATCGTAAAATCAAGATATATACATATCTTGCATTTATATTTTTTTAAACTGCGTAGATGATGTATATTTATTTTATATATTCTTGTTAATTTAATTAATTCAGAAAATTCGATTTTAATTAAAATTTTGTAAAGAAAAATAAAATAAAAATTTTTTAATTAAAAATTTTAATTAAATAAAATTTTTTTAGATATTTTATTTTTACAAAATAACACTTTTAAGATAAGTTTTAATTAAATCGAATATCTTTGAAAAATGTGAAAATTAATTTCAATTTTTAAATTAATTAAATAAAAAAATATTTAATCTTAATAAATTATTATTTTTGAAAAATATGTAATGTAAAACTAAAATATTTTAAATGTCTTTAATCACTACCTTAGCTGTAAAATTAAAGGAAAACTGTGTATTCATCAGTTATTTTATTTATTACGCATTAAAACACAAAAAGATGGTTTGGCAAATAGAAATCTTTTGGATCGTGTGTACGGAAAGATATTTTAGAATCTTTCAGATTATGTAATTTTTAAAATTAATAAATTTATTTTAATTAAACAGATTTTTATAACCCTCAAAAATATTTTAAAAATCTAAGTGGCAGAGAGAATTTATTCGCAGATAAATCACGCGGTCTTCATTACTAGTTTGTAAGCGATGTAATTAAATATGCGTGTTGGCAGTAAGGCCTTCCTCCACATCGGATAGGATTAATTGTAGTATCGCTAGTACGAACCTTCTTTAAGGATAATTCTATATAATTACTAGTATAGATCACTTCTCCATCTGAAGGGTTCATTGCGAAGCGATTGATTCGGGATTAGATGATGGTTAACACTTAGCTGTAAATAATAGTATCCTCTCCATCTGAGTCACTGCTATTATTTACTGGACCGAAGCGATGCCAGTTATTTAATTTTACTTGGCATGGTCAGTTGCCTAGATAGTAAAGTTAATAAGAATTGGCTTGTCTGGACAAATAATAGATAGTAGACGTCCTCTCATCGAGGCATACTATTCACACGTTGCTAAGCTGCTGGCAAATTCTTTTTTAAATCGTAGAGGAGACCAATTTTAAAATAAATTCAAAATTTTACTCATCATAATCAACAATAATTTTTTAATTATATGATTCTTATGATTAAAATGGCTTTCAATTCACTTGCCTTAATACTAAAAAAACAAACTAACAGGATCGAGTTTTGTTAACTGAAAATGTAACTTGGATATAACTTTAACTACCAAGGGTATTCCTTCAATGCTAGAAAATGTGTTTGTTTCTGAAAAAGGTTCTTTCTCTTGGTCGAAAGACATGAAGAAAAAAAAAGGTTCAGAAACAAGGTCACACGATTTTTACGGTAGTTAGTGGGCCATGCACTGCTATGAAAAAGACGAAAGGCAGATATTTTCACTGAACCAGACACGACACTGGAAAAAGCAATGTTCAGTTTATCTTAATAGGCTGAACAATAAGGGTAAGTTTTGTTAACTGGTTGTAGAAATAAGTTTAGCAGTATTATCTACCAGTACCTGGTATGTAGATACGAAAACTACTAATCATGTCTGCAATTCATTGCAGGTTCTAGAAAATCCAATAACTTAGTGATGGGAAGATTTACCTGCATATGAATAATAATACAAAGGTGACAGCAGTTATAATAGGAGATGTCACTCTTAGTTTTAGTAACAATCGGGTTTTAATAGTGAGAGATGTCTTTATATACCTTTCATTAGAAGGAACTTAGTTTCCGTTTCTAGATTGGTTAAAGACGGATATTTGATTTATTTTAATAACTCTGTGGTTATTAAGGATAATAAACGGGTTATCTGTTCTGGTACACTGGTGGATGATCTTTATCTTATTACTCCAATCTCTCTTACATTGCAACTGACTGAATTGAATAACACATTTAATTTACCGTATAAGAGAAAGTTTCTTTCTTTAGTGAACCAAACGTTTCTTTAGCACTTACGCTTTGGCCATATTAATCTAAAAAGAATAAATAGACTAGTAGAAGATGAACCTTTGGATTCATTAGAAGTAGAGACACTTTCAGTCTGTGAATCCTGCTTAGAGGGTAAAATAACTAAGAGACCATTTTTGGCCAAAGGCTATAGAGTTAAAGAACCATTGAAACTGATTTATTTTGATGTTTGTGGTCCTTTGACAATCGGGGCTAGAGGTGCATTTGAGTACTTCGTCAGTGTGATTGACGACTACTCAAGGTATGGATACATTTTCCTGATGCACCGTAAGTCTAAATGCTTTAAAAAATTTAAAGAATTCAAGGTAAAGGCAGAGAAGTGTCTGGGTAAAGGTATCAAATTACTATAATTCGACCGTGGTGGAGGGTACATCTTTGGAGAGTTTAGGGACTACTTGTCATCAGAAGGCATTATATCCCAGTTGACTGCACCGGGCACTCCGTAGTAGAGTAATGTAGCAGAAAGAAGGAATATGACTCTTATGGAGATGGTAACGTCAATGATGAGTTATACAGGATTACTCGATTCATTTTGGAGACTTGCAATAGAGATAGTGGAATATATTCTGAACTTGATACCTTTTAAGTCAGTACTTTCTACTCCCATACAATTGTGGACCGTGCGCAAGCTTAGTCTGAGATATATTCAAATTTGGAGGTGTCCAGTACATATGCTGAAAGGGAACGCAGGTAAGTTGGAACCGAGGACAAAAGTCTGTTTCTTTATGGGGTATCTCAAGGGAACGAAAGGTAGTCTATTTTATAATCCTAAGGATTATAAGGTCATTGTTAACACCAATGCCCGATTCTTGGAAGATGATTATATTATAGACCACAGGCACAAAAGTAAAATTATTCTGGAAGAATTTAAAGAAAATACCGATAGAACTTAAGAACCACAAGTCATTGATATCCCATTGCCTCGTCGTAGTGGGAGAATTAACGGGATAGGTGCAGATTATGATCAGGGTGCTATCATTAACATGCCTAGCGAGCATGTCGGTAATGGTACAAAGGGATCTGATTTTACACAGCGTGTTACTACTAGTACACAGATGTAGGTAGTGTCTCGTCGTAGTAGGAGGGTGTTCATCAACCTGATCGATATATGTTCTTGAAAGCGTCTTTTGATAAGATTCCAGCAGAACTAGATACCGAACCCTGTAACTATAATAAAGCACTCCAAGATAAAGATGTAAATCTTTAGCAAAAAGTTATGAATTCAAAGATAAAATCTATGCATTCTAATTAGGTCTGGGAGCGTGTAAAATCACCAGAAGGGATAAAACCCATCGAATGTAAGTGGATCTATAAGAGGAAGAAAAGAGAAAATGAAACAGCTAAAACCTTCAATGTAAGGTTTGTTGCAAAAGGGTTCACTCAGAAAAAAGGGATCGATTATGAGAAAATCTTTTCGGTGGTAGCCATGCTTAAGTATATCCGGATTCTCTTATCCATTGCAGCTCATTTCAATTACGAAATTTGACAAATAGATGTCAAGACAGCTTTTTTTAACGAAAGTCTTAATGAGTGTATCTATATCGTACAACCAGACGGTTTCATAACTAAGGGCCAATAGCACATGTTGTGCAAGCTTAAGATATCTATTTATAGACTTAAGTAGGCATCGAGATCTTAGAATACACAGTTTGATCAAACCATAAAGTCTTATTATTTTGATTAAAGTCTAGATGAGTCCTGTGTGTATAAGAAGCGTGATGAAAATGTGAGACCTTGACCCGTTTTCTTTTTTGGCATTTTTCTATGCACATTTAGCCTTTTTTCTTTTGCATGTTTAAATGCTTTTAGATGGATGATCGGGGTTAGATATGCATTGGGGCAGGTTCCTGGGGGCATGAAACATTGTGGTGCGAATTTCAAAAACATTTCAAAAAAAAATTATTTTGGAGGTATATAAATATCTAGAGTTAGATATTTTCAAAACTTCTCCGCTAAGTTTTTTCTTTTTTCTCTCTGCCTTTTCTCTAACTTCTTGGGGGTCCGGGGCTTGATTTTCGACGATCAGACTATCGATCCTTGTTATTGGCACAGTGGGCTACTCGCTCATCTGGAAGGAATTTTATTCTGGCAAAGCTCAATTTTGCACGTGGCTCGAGACGTCAGTTTTTAACTGACCAAGAATCCTAGACTCTCATGTCTTATAAGGGTGCTATGTGTAATCGTGCGTGTTTTTACCGGTTAGATTGCTGTAGATATGATTTTATTTCAAAGTTAGGTTTTTAGGTTAAAAATCATTTTTTGGCATTTTTGGTTGGATAAAATCGTGGTTCAGGCGTTGTTTTTGAGGGTTTGGTGTGAGGCTTGGACGTGTGTATGTACGAGGGTGTTGGATAGGAGTTTCGAGGCATTGATTCAAGGTTTTGGAGGCTAAAATCGTAGCTTAAAATCTATTCCTGTGGGAGCTCAGTCGACTGGATCTTCTTTTTGGGAGGTCAGTCGATTGGACCTGGGAGGTCAGTTGACTGATATGGTTCGGGTTTGGTTTTTCTTACTTTCCAGCATGTTTTCAGTCGACTGAGCGTGGAGGCCAGTCGACTAGGGTCCTGTGTGGGCATTTGGTGTTTGTTTCGGTGGTTTGGGTTGGGTTCTTTGTTTTTGATTGATTTTCAATGGTATTCAATTGATTATTTACGGGATTAATTAATTAAAATACTGTTGGATTCTTTTTGGGGTTTGGTTGGTCAGGTTGTGATTTCGGGGGTCGTGTCATGGCCTCATGTGTTTTTGTGGTGCCGTCCTCGGGTGTGACGTGCATGGTTAGTTTTGAGTGTTGTGGCACAGTTGTGTGCATGCTGGTTACGTACGGGGCGTGTGGGTCCGTGGTTCAATTTAAAGGTGGGTTTTGGTGAGAACCATTCTATGGGGGGTTCAGGTGTTGGCTTCTGGGTTAGGTGTTGGTTGTCCCGATGTGTGGATGGGTCCCGGTGTGTGGACGGGTCGTTCAGGTGAGCGGATGACGGTGTGTGGCATGTGATGTCATGTTGGGTTATGTGGCATCTTTATGTGAAACGTCTTGGTTATACGTGCTTTTGTGCTTATAGAACTGTGGATAGTTTTATTAATTTGCATGGTATGCAGGTAAGTGGCCTCTGTGGTCTTGATACCTTTAGGGCTTTGGGCTTTGTTATCTCGTAGTATGCGATTTTATCCTGTGGTTTATGCATGTGTAGGGATGCCTGTTGATACGTGGATCTATATATGTATTGCATATGTGGGGCAGATATTGATCCCTCGGTGCAAGTCCGTAAAGATGCATATGTGGGGCGAATAATGGTCCTATAGTGAAAGTCGGTAAATATATCTATTGGCTCTAGTCAACAAGGCATTAGTTAGGGCAGATAATGGTCCTACGATGAAAGTCCGTGAATTGCACGGGTTGTGCGCATTGTGTGTGTTGCACGGGTTGCGTGCGTTGAGTGTGCTGCACGGGTTGCGTGCGTTGAGTGAGTTGCACGCGTTGTGTGCGTTGCATTGTGAGACCCAGACCCGTCTCTTTTCGAGATCTTTATATATGTTGATGCGTTTCTTTCCATATATGTATCTCTGTGTTGCATGATTATGTTTTCGTTGTAAAACAGCATGTTTTGTATAGGTTCTATACGTGTTAAGCATGCGGGGGTTCGGTTTTGGTTTCTTTTTTTAGTTTTCTCTCCCAATGATGACCGCTCGAGCAGTGGGGAGCTCGCTCGAGCGGGCTAGTGGCTGATTGTTGGTCCGAGATGTGATCGCTCGAGTGGGGTAGTGGCAGAGCGTGGCTCGGAGTGGGGTCCGCTACAGCGGTGCTTAGGCACTCGAGCGGTGGTGTGGCAGGGCCTATGTCGACAAGGGGTCCGCTTGAGCGGTGGGTCCTGGGCGCAAAAAGCTATAAAGAGAACAAAATATCTTTTTGAGATCTAAAATATCTTTTCAAGCAAATCTCTTTCTCTCTTCCCATTCTCTACCTTCTCTCTAGCTTTCGGGGGTTCGATGCTTAGTTTTTCGCGGTTGGACAGCAGATCCTTGTTGTCAGCAACGTGGGCTTCACATCCATTCGGACGGATTCTCGTTCTGACGAGATTAGATTTTGAGGCGTCGAGCTTTTAACTCTTTGAGATAGGATTCTAGACCTACTGCTGTTAAAAGGGTGATATATGTAATTATACTTGCTTTCACCAGGTAAAAATGTATGAAACGCTGTTTACATGTTTAAACCTTGGTTTATGGGTAAAGGTGGGTTTTACGCCTTTCTTGGTTTTATACATGATCCCGATGTGTTAAGATCCGTGGTTTTCAAATGGAGATTTGAAAATGAGGTATTTTTATAAAAAACATGGTTGTGAAGGTTTGGAGCTAACCCTTGGGGTTGAGTCTTAGTTTTATAAAAAAAATATGTTGTTACATGCTTGTAGATCTCCATGTTGATGGATGGGATCCCTTTTATATACATGTGATGTAAAAACTATTTTACGGGTTTTCTTAAATGTTATCCATAGATGTACCGTGACAGTGGGTTTGGTTGAGTAAGGCTTCCATTGCTCCTCGGTGTAAGTCCGAGCGCAGCGTAGGTGCTCTGTACCTTCGGGTTAGTCCCCGTAAATTGAGTGTGTGTGGGGGCTCTGTACCCTCGGGCGCAGATCCCGTAAATTAAGCAGTATGTGCTCTGTACCTTTGGGTTGATTCCCGTAAATTGAGTGGTTCGGTTGCCTGCGTTAATGGCGTCGTTGTCGTAACTCCGTATAGAACTTTTCATTGCAAATTGGACCTTGCGCGGCCGTAGAGTAATGGACAAGAGTCTATAGTTGTTACCTTTGTCGATGTGGCAGAGTCGGTATATAGGATTATATTTTTATCTTTCTCCTCAGCAGTGTGATCCGAGAGGAGAATACTATATTTTACTGCTTTCCCTTAACTGTGGCATGATATCTGTCAGGATGATATGCATAGTCTCAAGAATGAAAATGAAGGTTTTTAGATGGAAAACTTGTGATTTTTTAGAGAAAAACCCTTTTTGGCTCCTGTGGTTGAGCCCGTGGGTGTATAATTGCATAGCCCGCTTTACAGCTTTATTGTCTTTTTCTGTTGGGATTTGGCTCATGGTGTGAGATTTTGCTGTAAAAACAATCTTAGGTGACCACGTGGAGTTAACCTAGAGGCTTGTGGTGATGGAGAGCTTGCTGTAGTTTTCCTATTTTGGGCATGTACTTATACATGTGATGCATGTTTGAGAATGCTGGTTTTGTACGCCTTTCGGCGATATATTTATTCATGTATGAGTGTGCATGATTTCTATTTATGAGAGGTAAACTTAGGAATCTTTATGCAAATGTTGTAGTATTTTATAATTGATGGTGTTCCAACTGCAAATCTTATTTTCTCAAATGGGCATTTTGGTGGGCTTTCGCGTGACCCTGGTATTTGGGGAGTGACAACTTGGTACCAGAGCTCTGGGTTTCTAATAACTATGAGCCATGGGAAAGAGGGTACATCACCTTGTGAGGATGTATGTGTGCTTGATTGCATGTGTTACAGCGTTTTCCTAACATAGCATGATAGCTTGTGATGTATACATGGGCATGGAGGTTGGACCTTAGGATTGATTAGTCTTGCCTTCGGGCGTTTGGATTGACAACTTGGGAGCCAAGTGAGAGATGCGCTTTGCAAACGTGATTTCTAGCTAGGAATCTGAGTAGGTAGTTCAAATGGACGAGTCTTTCTTGTTGGTTCTCCTCGGTATGTGATATATGTGATGACATGACATGATCTAAGTGGCTATGTGTTAGCATGCTTATATGGGATCTGTCTTTTACGTTAGCAGTAACATGTAGGAATGCTTATTCTGTTATATTTCTTTCGTATAGAATTATTTCCACGCGGGGAGGACAAGGCCGAGGTCGAGGACGTGGCCGTGGTTTTGGCTGAAGGGACGTTCCAGTTCTACATGTTGGGGATGCTAATGCACCCCACGGACCAGTTAACGAAGATCTGTTGCGTGAGATGGTCGGCTCCACCTGGCAACTAGCTGAGGCCACTAGGGGAAGGGAGAGTATACCTGAGTCAAGGACGACGGTTGCGATGCGTGAGTTTCGCCGTCTGGACCCTCTTACCTTTTTCGGGGATCCCAACCCCACGGTTGCCACTGAGTAGCTGGAGCTGGTTACCAGGATTCTGGATTCGCTTTAGATTGAGAAAGATGATCTGAGGGTTATATGTGCCGCCTTCCAGTTGAGAGGGAGTTCTCATATGTGGTGGAAGTTCGCCAAGACCACAGTGGCAAGCACTTGAGAGGCATTCACAAAGGTATTTCTGGAGAAATACTTTCCAGCGACTTTGAGGGATCGCTACAGAAATGATTTTCTATTTCTGACTCAGGGGACAATGACTATAATTGAGTATGAGGCTGAGTTTACTAGCCTGTCCCAGTTTGCATAGGAGATTGTGCCCACTGATGAGTTCCGTGCGAAGCGATTAGCATCCCCACCTATCAGGTCCGTGGGATTAGCATCAAATGTGGTCACAAGCAATTAGCATCCCCACCTGACACGAAAGGGGGTTGTGTTTGTTTGGAGTGAGTCCTGTGAGTCAGCCTTCCAGGTGCTGAAGACGAGGCTGACTAGCGCGCCAACGTTGATCATCCCAGAGCGAGGCTTGGGGTATACAGTATATTGTGACGCTTCACATGACGGCTTGGGCTGTGTCCTGATGCAGGAAGGAAAGGTTGTAGCCTTTGGTTCTCGGCAGCTAAAGACGCATGAGAGGAACTATCCTACGCATAACTTGGGTTAGAAGCCGTGGTCTTCGCCTTGAAGACATGGCGTCACTATCTTTATGGTGAGCATTTTGAGGTTTTCTCCGATCATAAGAGCTTAAAATAGTTGTTTTTATAGAAGGACCTGAATTTGCGCTAACGACGGTGGATGAAGTTGTTGGAGGATTACGACTTTGACTTGCAGTACCATCCAGGGAAGGCCAATGTGGTGGCTGACGCTCTTAGTGGGAGATCTCACGGGTCATTAGCTTCTGTAGCTATACGTGAGTGGGATATGCTTAGAGATGTTGGGGAGTTTGATTTGTGTCTTGGAGAGACAGTGATGGGTGCTACCTTATTTTCAGTAGTTACTCGACCAGCGTTGATAGCACATGTGCTAGAGGTCCAACAGACGGATCAGGAAGCTCAGATGATGTGGGACCGTGTCGCTAGGGGAGAGGATACAGCAGGATGGGTTGTGGGATCAGATTTGAGTCCGAGATTAGAAGGAAGGTTGTTTGTGCCAGAGTTATGTCGTGTGGACATACTACGTTTGTGTCATCATTCTCGCCTTGCTGTGCATCCAGGAGGCACGAAGATGTACCATGACTTACGTCGTTAGTTTTATTGGACAGGAATGAAGAAGGACGTGCTTCAGTTTATTTCTCGGTGCCTTTCCTGTCAGCAGGTAAAGACGGAGCACCAGAAGTCTGGCGGATTGTTACAGCCGTTACCAGTGTCTAATTAGAAGTGGGAGAACGTCACGATGGACTTTGTGTCAGGACGTCCTCACTCACCTTGGGGACACGACGTCGTGTGGGTTATGGTCGATAGGTTGACGAAGTCTGCACATTTTCTCTCCATCTGCGTCAAGGATGCAGTGGAGAGACTGAGTTAGTTGTATGTCACAGAGATAGTTCAGTTGCACGAAGTACCAGTGTCTATTATTTTTGAGAGAGACCCGCGCTTCACATTGCGCTTTTGGCAGAGTCTTCAGGAGGCTTTGGGGACGAACTTGATGTTCAGTACTGCTTTTCACGCCGAGATAGATGGCCAGTCTGAGAAGACTATATAGATTCTGGAGGATATGCTGAGGGCTTGCGTTCTAGACTTCAGAGGTTCTTGGGAGGATCATCTACTGTTAGCGGAGTTTGCATACAACAATAGCTATCAGTCCAGTATTAGGATGGCACCATATGAGGCTTTGAATGGTAGACCATGTAGATCGCCCGTGTGTTGGACAGATGTGGGAGAGACCACAATCTTAGGACCCGACATAGTGCAAAAAATGACGGAGAAGATTGCAGTGATATGCCAACGCCTTTTGACGGCACAGAGTTGCCAGAAGAGTTATGCAGATAATAGGAGAAGGCCTTTGGAGTTTGTTTTGGGAGATCGCATTTTTTTAAAGGCCTCGCCACGTGGAGGTTTGATGACGTTTGGTCGTAGCGGGAAGCTATCACCGCGTTTCATTGGACCTTTTGAGATCCTAGACAAAGTTGGAGAGGTTGCCTATCGTTTATCTTTGCCACCTCAGTTAGCATTTGTGCATAACGTGTTCCACGTTTCTAATGTTCGGAGGTACGAGCTTGATCCTTCTCATGTGTTAGATTAGGCTGAGCTGCGGGTTGATGAGGATGCCACCTATGAGGAGCATCCAGTGATGATTCTTGATACAAAGGAGCAGGTGTTGCGGGGGAGGACAATTGCTTATGTCAAGGTTCTGTGGCTTCATCGCGGGGTAGAAGAAGCGATATGGGAACTTGAGTATGAGATGCGTTCTAGATATCCAGACCTATTTACCTCGTGACCATGTTGTGAATTTTGGGGGCAAAATTCCTTAAGGGGGGAGAGTTGTGAGACCCGGACCCGTCTCTTTTCAAGATCTTTATAAATGTTGATGCGTTTCTTTCCATATATGTATCTCTGTGTTGCATGGATTATGTTTTCGTTGTAGAACAGCATGTTTTGTATAGGTGCTATACGTGTTAAGCATGCGGGGGTTCGATTTTGGTTTCCTTTTTTAGTTTTCTCTCCCAGCGATGACCGCTCGAGCGGTGGGGAGCTCGATCGAGCAGGCTGGTGGTAGAGTGTTGGTCTAAGATGTGACCGCTTGAGCAGTGGGTGTGCGCTTGAGCGGGGTAGTGGAAGAGCATGGCTCGGAGTGGGGTCTGCTCGAGCGGTGCTTAGGAGCTCGAGCAGTGGTGTGGCAGGGCCTATGTCGGCAAGGGGTCCGCTCGAACGGTGGGGACCTCGCTCGAGCGATGGGTCCTGGGCGCGAAAAGTTATAAAGAGAACAAAATATCTTTTTGAGATCTAAAATATCTTTTCAAGTAAATCTCTTTCTCTTTTCTTTTTCTCTACCTTCTCTCTTTCTTTCGGGAGGCTTGGGGCTTAATTTTTCACGGTTGGATAGCAGATCCTTATTGTCGGTGACGTGGGCTTCACATCCATCAGGATGGATTCTCGTTCCGACGAGGTTAGATTTTGGAGTGTCGAGCTTTTAGCTCTTTGAGGTAGGATTCTAGACCTACTGCTGTTAAAAGGGTGATATATGTAATTATACTTGCTCTCACCGGGTAGAAATGCATGAAATGCTGTTTACATGTTTAAACCTTGGTTTATGGGTAAATGTGGGTTTTACGCATTTCTTGGTTTTATACATGATCCGGATGTGTTGAGATCCGTGATTTTCAAAGGGAGATTTGAAAACGAGGTGTTTTTATGAAAAACATGATTGTGGAGGTTTGGAGCTAACCCATGGGGTTGAGTCTCAGTTTTATAAAAAAAAATATGTTGCTGCATGCTTGTAGATCTCAATATTGATGGATGGGATCCCTTTTATATACATGCGATGTAAAACTGTTTTACAGGTTTTTTTTTAATGTTATCCATAGATGTACCGTGATAGTGGGTTTAGTTGAGTTGGGTTTCTGTTGCTCCTCGGTGTAAGCCTGGAAACGTGCGCAGCGTAGGTGCTCTGTACCTTCGGGTTAGTCCCCGTAAATTGAGTGCGTGTGGGTGCTTTGTACCCTCGGGCGCAGATCCCGTGAATTAAGCAGTAGGTGCTCTGTACCTTCGGGTTGATTCCCGTAAATTGATTGGTTTGGCTACCTCCGTTAATGGCATCGTTGTTGTGACTCCGTATAACACTTGTCACTGCTTATTGGACCTTACGCGGTCGTAGAGTAATGGACAAGAGTCTATAGTTTTTACCTTTGTCGATGTGGTAGAGTCGATACATAGGATTACATTTTTATCTTTCTCCTCGGCTGTGTGACCCGAGTGGAGAATACTGTATTTTACTACTTTTCCTTAACTGTGGCATGATATCTGTCAGGATGACATGCATAGTTTCAAGGATGAAAATGATGGTTTTCAGATGGAAAACTTGTGGTTTTTGAGAGAAAAACCCTTTTTGGCTCTTGTGGTTGAGCCCGTACGTGTATAATTGCATAGCTTTCTTTAGAGCTTTGTTGTCATTTCTTGTTGCGCTTCGGCTCACGGTGTGGGATTTTACTGTAAAAATATTTTCAGGTGACCACGTGGAGTTGACCTAGAGGCTTGTGGTGATGGAGAGCTTGCTGTAGTTTTCCTATTTTGGTTATGTACTTATACATGTGATGCCTGTTTCAGAAGGTTGGTTTTGTACGCCTTTCGGCGATATATTTATTCATGTATGAGTTTGCATGATTTCTGTTTATGCGAGATAAACTTGAGAATCTTTATCCAAATGCTATAATATTTTATAGTTGATGGTGTTCCAACTGCAAATCTTATTTTCTCAAATGCGTTTTGGTGGGCTTTCGCGTGACCCTGGTATTTGGGGCGTGACATGCATAGACGGGAGCTGTGGTCCTTTGGTGGAAATACGAGAAGATACATGGATTGTATGAACTGCATAGTGGGACGGATAGACCAATTTTCAAATTATTTTTATGAGTCGTGTGAATTGTTATCTAAAAACTATTTTCAAACTGTTTTCAAGACTCCTGTTAGTGAGTCAAAACGATAGTTTGTATCCTCGTTCTCCCGTTTGCATGTAAAATTTGTTTTAAAGGGTTGAAAGGGAGTTTAAAACTGCACCTCGTTTTCCTAGCATGTTTAGCTTATATTGCATGTGTTGTCTAGTATCTGCTAAGTCTTGGCTCAAGATGTGGAATTTGATTTTCTTCATGTACCGGTGACACAGGTTGATCTGGAGGCGCCGGAGAAGTGGAAGAGCTGTAGTCTTTCTTTTTGTTCTTTCTGTTACATGTATGTTGTAACATGTTTTTCCGATGTTGAAGCCGTGTAATGTATGCCATTTGGCGAATATATACAATGCATGTATGGTTTAATTTGAGAGTGTATTTTTGGGTTGGTGGTTAGTGGGTGTTTCACGTGACCCGGAGTTTGGGGCGTGACAGAAAACGTGGTAGTCTTTCTAATACTTTAGGTAGATGATATCTTGCTTATCGAAAATGATGCAGAGGTGTTATCTTCGATAAAAGTATGGTTATCTTGGCAGTTCGATATGATTGACTTGGGATAAGCAGTCACATCCTTGGGATCAAGCTTGTGCGGGATCGAAAACAAAGGATGTTGGGCTTATCACAAGCAAAGTATATCGATGATATCCTTACTCGTTTTAGCATGTAGGATTTCAAGAAGGGGTTTCTCCCTTTCAGGTATAGAATCACTCTATCCAAGGATTAGTGTCCTAAGATATCCAATGAGATAGAGAAGATAAAGGAAGTTCCTTATGCTTTCGCAGTAGGAAGCCTAATATATGCTATGCTTTGTACTAAACCCAAGATCTGCTTTGTCGTTGGCATGGTTAGAAGATATCAGACTAACCTAGGGCAGAATTATTGAACTGCGGTAAAGAATATAATCAAGTACCTGAAAAGGAATAGGGATTATATGTTGGTTTACCAGGCAGATAGTTTAGTATCTTTAAGGTACACAGACTCAGATTTCTAGTCAAACAAATATTCCCATAAGTATATCTCAAGATATCTTTTTACCTTAGGAGGTAGAGCTATTAGTTGGAAAAGTATCAAGCAGTCCTACATTACTAATTCCACCATAGAGGCCGAGTACGTGGTAGCTTCTAAAGCAGGCAAGGTGGCCGTTTGGCTCAGGAACATCCTGTTGAATCTAGATATGGTGCCTTTAGTTCAGTATAGCTATTACACTTATTGTCACAATAGCGGAGCGATTGAAAACTCGAATGAGCCAAGAGTCCCCAAGAAAGAAAAGTAAATTGAGCATAAGTATCACTTGATACGAGAAATTGTACAGAGGGGTGATGTTGCTGTGACCATGATTGCATCAGAAGACAACTTTGTAGATCCTTTTACAAAGAGCCTACCGGTTAAGACTTTCGATAGTTATGTAGAGGGCATGGGAGTCAGATGTATGGCAGCATGATTTTGAATATAAGTGGGAGATTGTAAAAGTTGTATATTGAAAACGATAGGTTTTTTTTGTTTTAATATTTAATTTTATTTTAACAAAATTAATTTTTTTTATGAGAATCTTAATGAGTAATGTATGCAATATCATTTTTCTTTATTGTTATGCATGTTTGTCTTTTATTCTGTACAGTATTTAATCTGGTGTGTAGAGTATAATTTGCACACAGAAGATCAAATTATAGGCTATTACATAATATAAGTTTTTTGTTCACAGTTTAGATGGAAATAGACAAACCATCGATACGACTGTAGCACAAAGTTTTAGTAAGCCTGTTTTAGTTACAGAAAATAGATAATAACGTCGTATATTATTTCGACTCACTTTGGTAGTACATTTTGTGTGTATTGAATAGGACCACATTGGGATAATTCATTTTATACTAACTATATAAATTAATTCACACTCTAAGGTTATTATGAGTGCTTATACTCTTAATCTCAAAATAATTATTATTTGCGTATATTTAATATTCGTTATTTTGATTCAATAGATAGTGTAATTTTTTATGGGTCTATAGTTCCGGTGAATTGGATAGCGGTATTAATTATATAGTGAATATTAATTATTAATAGAATTTACGTCGCGATTATTCGAAATTGACGATACCCCCTTAAGGAAGCTTATTAGTTTTGATCGGGCTAAACTCTATAGATGGATTTGATTATTTAGCAGTAAAATAAGTTAAGCAGAAGGGTTTAAAGAATTTTAAAGTTGACAATTAAATTAAATTGTCAGTAATTAAATTTAATTAGCAAGAATCAGAAATTTTAACGTAAGGAGATGAGCTAAGCATTTAATAACAAGAGCTCAATGTAAATTGGTCTTGAGATTATGGCTAAGAGTGCAGTTACAGTTTTTTAGTGGTGTGTACTGTAATTTAGTGTTTTATGAAAATTACTGAAACTGTTGCAAGATTTTATAATTACATAAATCGCTGGGAGGTTTGCATATTTACAGAAATCGCTAGATGGGTATCTAAGTTACACTAGAAATCTATATCATAATTACTCCACAGGTCCCTGCTGTAACCCTATAAATATACGAGTAGGTTGAACCAAATTTATAAGTTGTCTTTCAAGACTAAGATTGTCCAGGTTCTGTCGGTTTCAATTCTCGAAGGTTCGTAACCCACGCTATTTTTGAGAATTACATCGGGAATACAATAGAAGGTTTGGCCAGAACTTCAACTCGGGAAATCAAAGTTCGTAGTTAAGGAATTGACTAAAAGGTATTCATCTGAATTAACTGTGGTGGCATAGGTTTATTTTTTGATCGTTCAACATCAAAAAAAATTTATCTGGAGTCTGTTTCAGCGATTACCCGTCCAGTATTTATTGTTCGAAAAATCGTTTATAAATCAATGATCTTAACAGTTTGCCTCCAACAGAAAGAACACCCAGGAGGCGATCCAATACCAAACCATTTTGGTTTCTCGAAGGAACACCCAGGAGGCGACCCGATATCAAACCATATCATACCATTTTGGTTTCTCGAAAGAACACCCAGGAGGCGACCCAATACCAAACCATTTCGACTTTCCGAAGGAACACCCAAAAGGTGACCCGATATCAAACCATTTCGATTTCCCGAAAGAACCCCCGAAAGGTGACCTTATATCAAATCATATCAAACCATTTTGGTTTCTTGAAGGAACACCTGGGAGGCGACCCGATACCAAACCATTTCAGTTCATAATTAAACTAACTATTCATAAATCCTAACCATCAATAGTTCATAACCATTCGGGTGTCCAACCAATCATACGTTCTTCTCCCAATCCATTTTCACAAATAGAGATTTCTCGAATTATGTTCATTATGCCTTTCCATTTCAATATTACAAGTCCCAAATCATGTTTCATATTTCTCATCAAGAGTTCATTACAAGTTCGTCTTCTTATCCATTCCATTTAGTTCAGACGTTCATTATCCTATGTCCCTCTTCATGTCACAAGTTTCACAATAATGTCATAAGCTTACTATAGTGATTCGGCCTCTTTTTATTTTAAGAATTTAATTAAAACCTTGCTTTGAGACCTCTGGTGGAATTGAGAAAGGTGTTAATTTGGAGGGAGAATTTAAAATTTTAATCATGTAATGATGAATGGTGAAGGCCATGAATCGTATAGCGTATGAGAACATCGTGGTAGGGCATTTGGCTTATGCTTGGGTTCAGTTTGGTAGCTTCTGTTCAGTTTCGCAGTCAGTGTTGACCGCTCGAGCAATGGGGAGCCCGCTCAAGCATAGAGGTGGCCGAGAGGTTCTCTGGTAGGAGACCGCTCGAGTGGTGGGGGGTCTGCTCGAGCGGACTGTCGCGGATCTGACTTTTAAAAAGTCGCATGAGGCTACCTTTTCTCTCATTTTTTTCGTATCTCTCTCTCTCTCTAGAGTGTGGGTGAGAGCTAGGGTTTGGGTTTGAGAGTTGTTAGAGGCTCGTTTGGCTCCTCCTGATGAGTTTTCTTGGCTTTCTCTCCGGTGGCTCAAGCGTTGGAGACCCGAAAATGGCGTTGGAGAAGCTTTCTCACAGTGCGGTTGGAGATTCTTGTGGATGAGGCTCGTTTGAAGCTTTCTCGTGTGAATCTAGCATCCCTAAGGTAGGATCTAAGACTTTCTTAGAATATTTGTGTGATATGTGTTGTGTTCTCCATTTTATAAACATAAAAGCGTGAAATGCATGTTTTCATAGCCTTAAATTGTAGATTGACGATAATAAGGGTTTAATCTTGAATCTATGAGGGATTTAACATGTTTTTATCGCGACGATATCATTTATGGGGGTTGGATTGCACAAATGAAAAACTAGGGTTTGGAATTTGGGCTAACACCATGAGAAATTTTGGGTTTTGGATTTAAAGAACCAATATGATAAAATTAATGGAATTATTGTTTAAATTGGGATTTATTAAGACCCATTATGAAATTATTTCATAGAGCTAAGTGACACTTGTTCATGTAAAGCATATATTGTGGGTTTTATTGAATAAAACCAATGATTTGGGAATTTAAAATTGATGTGAGTAGTTAATTTTAGATTAAACCATAAAATAATGGAATTGTGAATAATGAAAATATGTAACAATATGGGTTTGGCGAGAGGAACCTTTAGGGTTGGACTCGCATGTGTATGTAGTATGGGTTTGGTGAAAGGAACTATTTGGGTTGGACTCACACGTGTGTATTGTTTTATGACACGATAAAAAAGACCGGCTATGGATCCAAGAGATCGTTTAAGGTTGGGCACAAGTTGCTCCTCGGTGAAAGACCAAAAACCTGTGAAGATTGGGTTCTCTGCCCGCCGACTAGTGAACCGAGAAAGGACAAGTCGTGTCGGGATATAAGACGTTCCGTTACTTTATGGGGCCTGTGCGGCCAGGTTGAGTGTAATGTTATAGGAGTCTATACGCTCGTCCGACGCCGGTACCTATTGATTTGAACCACGAATTGGTAAAGGGTGAAAAGCGCTAACAAGTGTGTGTGTTGGCGTGTGTTGCTGCGTGCGTGGTGATGATAGGGTTGGTCAAAACCTTAATTGAAAATGGAATAAAATGGTAAAACGTGTTAACTAATGGGAGATGGTAAAGGAATTGGGTTAGCGATACCTTAATTGAAGAAGTATGGAAGATTATGAAATGTGAAACGATTAGTAAAGCCTTGGTTGAAGAGATGAAGAAAATTGTATAATGTGAATAGGCCAGATTGGTAAAAAGAGGTAAAACGTGCTTAACTAACTAAGAATGAAAAATTAGATGATCCAACGAAAATTAAAAGGTAAGGAGCAATAACCCTTTTTCTATAAATTCGGTTATGCAATGGAAATTTATTTGGAAATGAACTATATATTTGATTAAACTTACGTGTGTATCTTGCATAACCATCCTCATATATCATGCATGTATTCGAGATTAGTCTTGTTTCTACGAGTTTCGGCTCATGTTGTTTAACAACATTTCAGGTAATGGCGGGAAGAAAGTTCCATGCTGAGGTGACGGTCGTTGGACCCTTGATGTTGTGTATAGAGTTATTTTTCTTTTGGATAGTCAGTTTCTTTGAGAAATGGAAATGTAAATATGTAAATTCTTATTTTGAATATTCAAAATATTGTAATTGAGGGTCAGAATAACCATATTGTAAGGCCTTTGAGCTATATTCATGTTATGCATGCATGTGAGGACGTTTGTTGTATAATGATTTTTCGTTTATGATGAATCATAGTTCCTCATGAAAGGATGGATGTTTTGGTCTTTTATGAATATTTAAGATCCTATTTTACGAGTTTGAGTTCATGTTTCAAGAAGAAGAAGGAATGGTTGTTAGTCTCAGCCTTAGATGAATCTTAATAGTTTTGGGAAATGAGGTATCGGGTACCTGACCGCTCGAGCCGTCAAAAGTCAGCTCGTGCGGGGTTCGCTGGGTGTGTTTTCTGATGAATGTCTAATTCAAGTGTTTTTAAATGGAGTTTGAGATATGAACGGAGCATTTAAAGGCATAATTTGCAAAGAAAGGGCCTTCATATCGGGTTGGCTTTCATGAAATATATTATATTATATTATTTCGAAAGCGAAACGTTACAAATGGTATCATAGTTCTAGGTTAGAATACCTAGAAATTGTGAGAATAGTTGATCCTTTACGTGAGAGCTTGCATTGATATGTGACATTCATGTATTGGGGTGCTAACATGAAATTTCATTGGGATTACTTGACATTTGTATGCTACGTGATGTTTGTGCGTAGAGGTTGGATCTTTGGGATGACGTGTCTTGTTATTGGGCGTCTGGTCGACTAGTGCGGGGTTCATGTTAGAAAGGCATTTGGCCGACGTCTATTCTGGCGGGAAATCCAAACGAGTTACCCGGATTGATGTGTCTCCCCTAGGGATTCTCCTCGGTATGTGAATATGTGATTATGTGTTGGTGTGATAGGACTAAATGTTGAGCAGTATGTAGCTCTAGAAGGTTAAGTTGAGTTTAACCTGATTGGGTGTTGTGATGTTCTTGTGACAGGAGTTGTCCTTGAGGGACGATGACAAGTTGTAGTCAAGATTATGGTATAGATTGTGGATGTGTAAACCGGTTATTTATGATTCTGGTGAGTGTAAGCTCGTAAGATGAGCATTGAATGTTTAGGATGTGTTGTACCCATGTGAATTGGTGATGACCATAG
The DNA here is from genome assembly GCA_034768845.1 of Heliamphora exappendiculata. Lineage (NCBI taxonomy): Eukaryota > Viridiplantae > Streptophyta > Magnoliopsida > Ericales > Sarraceniaceae > Heliamphora > Heliamphora exappendiculata. Next base: position 11,854 of record JAOTRH010106845.1, on the reverse strand, counting down.
ATAATGACCCATGTGTTTCTATGTTACTAGTAGTTTAACGGATAGATATGATAAAGTGTTCGAAACCTCTTGGAGGTTGTTTATTGTGATTGGGTATGAGATGTGGCTGTGGGCATATTAAGGATTATGTATGTCATGAGCCATGCTATGTCATGAGCTGTACTGTGTCATGAGCTGTGTACCCCGAGATTGGATATGGACGGGAGCATAACGGACGAAAGCATAGTGGACGATAGCGTAATAATCACCAGCCTAAGGTGATTAGAGAGTCTGAGCTTAGACAATGTTTGAGAATGTTCCTTCCCCTACGGGGTGTTATTGGTGACCGCAATGGTACTTGTGATTTGAAAGTCTGTGTGATGACTTTTGTGTTTGTCTAGTGGCCTGGCATCGAGTCGTGTTCCTTGATAGAAGTTGGAAATTGTATGAGGAATGAACATGTGCGTTAGAGATGCTGTCGACAGGTTGGTTACCGAATGATAAGTATGTACATATGATGAGATGTATGTCGGAGACGGTAGTGATTTAATGTGTAATCGTTTAAGGTCATTTGGGAAATTTTGCGGAGTAGAGGTTTGTGGCTTGAATGATTGAGAAACTATATGTAGTGCAAGATATTTGGTCATTGTAGGTGTATGAGGCTGGTAGAGCTTAAGATGGATGTTATTAAAGGAGTTGGCTTGGTCGCCTTAGGATGACGCGTCGGTGAGAATAGATCTCTTGAGAGGATGATGTTGGTGGTAATAACTACTAAATTATAATATTGTAATAAAATTTTATTCCAACTTCATTTATAACAATATAAATTTTCATATCTTTTATTTTATAAAAGATTATATTTTCTTATTATTATAAAAAATATGGAAATATAAACTCTTATCTTATTCTTATTTAAAAAGTATACATCTTTTTATATAAATTTTTTATACAAAATCATATTATCTTATTTAAACTAATTATTAAACTATTATTACTATTTTTATTACAAAACTACAAATTCAAAAACTGTTTCCTCTTCTTCTTGTTTTCTTTTCTTCTTTTTTTTTTTAAAAAAGTTATAAAGAGTAATTCTACGATTTGAATTCGCCAAAGTAATTTATCAGCGATCGAAGTCGTTTACTAGTTGCATTAGATTGTTAATAGAATGATGAACGTTGGTGATAACATGTATGATGATAGTTGTGTTTTTACAGATAACAAGAATAATAATAAATAAATAAATGTGACAATTACTGTTTTATTTGGGTTTAGGTTTATTGGAATAAGATTTCAACGATCAAAACCGTTCACTAGTGGCGTTAAGCCGTCGAAAGGGTAGTGAATGTTGTTGATCAGAAAATAATATCGTGCACAGTGTTGACCATGTGTATACAGTTTATAAAAATAAAAGTTCATTAATGGTGATCACGGTTATGGTTGCTTGCAGCACTTTAAATTGTTCCAGGGTGGTCGCCGGTGGTCCTAGAGGTGGTGGGTGGTGGCACCGGTGGTGATTGTGGTGGCCGGTGGTGGCTGTGATGGAGAAGAGAGAGAAACGGGAGATATATATATATATATATATGGCCGGTGGTGGCTGTGATGGAGAAGAGAGAGAAACGGGAGATATATATATATATATATATATATATATATATATATATATATTACCGAGAGAGCAAGAGACGAAAACTGTGGAGAACGGCGACGGCTCTGGTGGTTGACGGCGTTGCGCGGTGGTGGCTGATGATCGCGCGATGGTCGCAGTTGGGATTGTTGGTTGGAAGCCTATGTGGGTAAGAATATATGTATATATGTATTATATATACTATGGGATTATATATATATATTCTTTGTCGACAACTTATTTATAAGGCGGTGTAACCTAATTCAGCACATTGTATTGACACGTGGCAACACGTGTCAGTTTCTAATGGTATTTAATATTATTTTAATTTTTTAATATAAAATTTTATGTTCAGAAAAATTCACAAAAATTAATATAAACTTTTAATGTCAAGTCAGGAAATCTCGTGTTGATAGAATTTTGATAATATGTTCCTAAATATAAGTTTTAAATTTTTATGTGTATTAAATTTTAACAAATTTTATTATAATTTTTCGATTACATTTTTATTTATAAGGTTTTATCAGGAATTATATTTTAAGAGTATCAGTTAATTATTATTATTTATTTTTTTGTCATAATCTGGGTACCAGATTTTACATTCTTCCCCGCTTAGGAAGTTTGGTCCTCTAAACTTGACACAAGTCAGGTTGAAAAATCGTACCTTAAACGAAGAGTTTGAAATATATAGCTCTCATGTCATCTTTTCTCTTGATGATCCAGTATACGTACGGTCATTCTCTATAACTTAGACTCTGATCTATGTCTACTGGTGATTAATTCAGAACATGGAAAAGATCAGCGATATATATATTTTTAGCATGGGGACATGGAAAACATCATGAATCTGATCTAACTCCAACAGTAGAGCTAATTGATATGCCACGGATTCTAGTTTCTGAAGAATTTCAAACAAACCCATGTAACGAGAATTTAATTTGCCTTTTGTCCGAATCGAATAACACCTTTCATTGGGGATACTCATAAGAATCCCATGTCAGCTTCTTGAAACTACAACTCACGTTGATTTTCGTCTGCGTACCTATTCTGACGGTCTTTTGTGATCTTAAGATGTTCTCATACCAGACGAATTTTCTCAATTGTTTCTTGAATAATTTCTGGCCCGGGAAGATGTTCCCTTTCTGTCTCTGTCCAGCAACCAGAAGTTCTGCATTTTCTTCCACATAGTGCTTCAAACGGGCTATTCCAATACTAGCCTGGAAACTATTGTTATACATAAATTCGACGGGCGAAAAATGTTCATCCCAACTTCCTCGGAATTCCATGCTGCATGCTCGCATCATATCTTCTAGTGTCTGGATAGTTTGTTCTGACTGTCCATCTGTCTGCGGATGAAAAATCGTACTAAGGTGTACACTAGTTCCCCTTGCCTTCTGAAAACTATTCTAGAAATGTGAGATAAATCTCAAATCATGATCAGAAACAACAGACATTGGAACTCTATGTAAACGTACTATCTCTTGTACGTACAACCTAGCTAATTGATCAATCGTGTGCGTAGTTTTAACTGGTAGGAAGTGTGCAGTTTGGTAAATCTAACAACACTTACCCAAATAGAATTATGGTTCTTAGGCATTCGAGGAAACCAACAACAAAATCCATTGTAATATGCTCTCATTTCTATTATGAAAATGATAAAGGTTGCAGAAGACCAATAGGTTTTGGTCGTTCCACCTTAATTTGTTAACATTGCAAGTATTTGCTGACATAGGCTGCCACTTTCTTCTTCATTCCCATCCACTAGTATCCTTTACATAAATCTTGGTACATCTTTATTAATCCCAGGCGTATCGCAAATTTTGAATTGTGACTTCCATCCAGAATTCGCAGCTTGACGTCAAATATGTCAGGAACGCACACTCGGTTATGAAATTTCTGCACACCATCTGAGATTTGAAAGTCTAGGTCTGGGATTACTCTAACTTGTCCATATATTGTCTTTAGTTTAGGATCCTCTAGTTGTTGACGCTTCATTTCTTCTAAGATTGTCAATCGAATAGTAATCATCGTACATGACGATGTAGCGTTTCCTTTGATTATATTTAGCTCTGACCGCTCCTCGTCTTCAAGTGATGAAAGATGTTGAGCCACCAAAATATTCAAAGTTTCAATTTCCTTTTGACTTAACGCGTTCGCCATAATATTTGCTTAACCCGAATGATACTGAACATTGATATTGAGATTTTTCATCAATTCTAACCAACGTCGTTGCCTCAAGTTCAATTTTTATTTTTTTTAGAGAAGATGTATTTTAAACTCTTGTGGTCCGTATAGACGTCGCAGGGAACTCCCTAAAGGTAATGACGTCAAATCTTAAGCACAAAAATAAATGTTGCTAACTCTAAATTATGCGTTGGGTAGTTCTTCTCGTGAGATTTTAGTTGTCGAGAGGCGTAAGCTATGACTCTACCATTCTGCATAAGCACACATCCTAGCCCTAGTCGTGACGCATCACGATAGATTGAAAATCTTTTTGTACTTTATAATAGAGCAAGAATAGGAGCTGTTGTCAATCTTCTTTTCAATTCCTGAATACTCTCTTTCTCATTTTTCATTCCATACAAAAGGTTCTCCTTTCCCAGTCAGTTCTGTTAAAGGTATGGTAATTTTCGAAAATTTTTGTACAAATTTACGATAATATCTAGCTAATCCACGAAAATTTCTTACTTCCGTTACTGTCGTAGGCGTTGGCCAATTTATAATTGCGGAGATCTTCTGAGGGTCTACAGAATTACCTTTACTTCGAACCCCATGTCCTAAAAATATTACTGCTTTTAGCCGGAACTTGCATTTCTTCAATTTCGCATATAACTTGTGGTCTTTTAATGTCTGCAGCATCTTCCGTAAATGATTCGCATGATCTTCTTCACTTCTAGAATAAACCAAAATATTATCGATGAACACAATCACAAACTCATCTAGGAATTCTTTGAAAACCTGATTCATTAAATTCTTAAAAATAGTAGGTACATTCGCCACTCTAAAAGGCATAACTAAGAATTCATAATGTCCATATCGAATCCTGAATGATGTCATCTCTATATGTTCTTTCTTTTTCACGAATAGCACCGGAGTTTCCCAAGGAGCATACCAAGTTGAATGAAATTTTTGTCTAGTAACTCTTACAGTTGTGCCTTCAATTCTTTTAATTCTGTTGAGGTCACACAATACGAGGTCTTGGAAATGGGTTGGGTTCCGAGAATAAAATTGATAGAAAATTTTATTTCTCAATCTACAGGCATACAAGGTAAGTTTTCAGGAAAAACTTTAGGGAATCTCGTAGATCACCAGAATTTCAGAAAAACAATTACTATGAAGACATTATCTAGGGTCCCATGCTCTACAAAAGGTTTTGTTTCGTGGTTTGGAGGTGTACTAGGTAAATCCTCTAGGAACATCCACATAACTCTATTTTTTCCATAAAGTTCTAAAGCCCAATGATAATCATTACTCACCATTCTATTGGAAACGATCAAAGTGAAACAAAGATAATTTTTTGTTTGAACATGAGATACGAGAAGGATTTTCATGATCGAGTCGACTTATCAAATTCGTATGTCAAGAAAAGATGAAAAGGAATGGGTAATCCACTAGATAGTTGTCCTGAAGTTATATCGGCCACATGTACTTCAGTTCAAGCATCCAGTCTACTCCTCTGGTCAGGATTTCAAGTATATAATAAGATTGATCAAATTCACTCTTCACAACGAACTAGATTAACAAAAGCTTACAAGAATACCAAGGATGAAATCAAGAAGGACTATTGTTATTTCACAATGTGTCGAAATGGATGATTACAGATTTGTATGACTTAGAAGAAAAGAAGTACCTCAGAAGATTAAAGGACACGATTACTCTTATGAGTAAAATTCAATGTTATATATTAATTAAATAATTACAAGTCTTAATATTATATAAGGCAGAGCAATAAAAAAAAACGTTATAATCAAACGACTCTGATCTACCCTTATCGAGTCCCTTTATTGAGGGTTCTGTAATAACATTCCAATCGATAGGTTGGAGGGATCTTTATTTGTATTAGAGCTTATAAGGATCGGAGTTTGGGTTGTGCCTAACTTGCGTAGATGTATTGCTAAATCTGGTATAAGTGTAGTTGTCAGAATATTTATAGGGTTCAGATCATATCTAGGGGAAAAGCTACGTGGTCCCATGTGCATGAGTTATTGTTCTGTCTATCAATATCTAACAGTGTCTCAAATCACTCTTATCTGTTCATGTCTCATTATGCAAGCTCATTTTAATGTGAAGCAATATCTCATTACTACCCATTTTATACTATCGAGGTAAAAGACTTTCCATTCTCTATCTTAACGTTTTTCTTATATATAAGTTTACCCACACTCTTTTAGTAATATATGCATAGGCATCTAGGTTCAAAGGGTCCAACCCAATAGGATTCTTACATTTTCATCACGGTTGTTGAATTTAATCTGTACTTTCTGTCACGTCCCAAATATCTGGATCACGCGAAAGCCCACAAAAACACCAATTTAAGAAAATAGGTTTCACAATTGATAATAAAAATGTACAATATTTGGATAAAAGTCCCCACAGTTTAACTCTCATAAACTGAAAACATGCATTCTTATGCATGAATAAACATATCGCCTAAAGGCGTACAAAACCAGCCTCAACAGGCGTCACATGTGAAAGTACATGTCTCAAAAAGAAAAAACTATAGCAAATCTTCCATCACCTCTACAACTAGATCATCTCATCATGCTCACCTGAAAAGGTTTTATAGCAAAATCTCACGCCGTGAACCAAAGCCCAATAGAACATAGACAGTAAAACTGTAAAGCAAGCTATGCAATTATACACACGGGCTTAACCACGAGAACCAAAAAAGTTTTTCTTCCAAAACCACAAGTTTTTCGTCAGACTATCACGAGTCTCAAAAGATTTTTTCTCATAAAAACTCACGTTTTCCATCCTTCAAACTATGCATATCATCCTAACAGATATCATGCCACAGTTAAGGAAAAGCTGTAAATAAACAGTAAGCTCCACTTAGGCTACTTAGCGAGGAGAAAGATGTAAATGTAGTCCTATGTACCGACTCTGCCACATCGACAAAGGTAACAACTATAGACTCTCGTCCATTACCCTCGACCCGTAGGTTTAGTAATGAAAAGTTCTATACGGAATTACAACAATAGTGCCATTAACGGAGACAATCGACTTCTTTACGGATTTTCCTGACCGATGGAAAAGCACCCAAATCACACACTGGTTTCTTTACGGTTTGCCACGATTGATGGATGAAACATAATCAAATTACACACCTGCTTCTTTACGGATTGCCACGATCAATGGACGAAGCAAAACCAAACCACGTTTACGGGGATTAACCCGAGGAACCGTAGTGAACCCACTCTGCGAACGTTTTTGGGCTTACACCAAGGAGTAATAGAAGCCCAACTTATAACCACACACTGTCACGCTACATCTATAGAAAACATTTTAAAAACCCACCATAGCTCAACTACGAAAACCCGCAAAATGATTTATACCACACATGTATAAAAGAGATCTATTCCATCATAATCGAGATCTAAAACAGTTTCTAACAAAACATTTAAAAGGTGAGACTCAACCCCGCGGGTTAGCGCTGAACCTCTAAAAGCACGTTTTTCACTATTTTTACAAAATACCTCGTTTTCAAACCGCTTTTGAAAACCACGGATACCATGTACCCGAAGCATGCATACAATCGAGAAAATGTGTAAAAATCCACTTTTATCCAAAAACCACAGTTTAAAACATGTAAACAATATTTCATACATTTTTACCCGGTGAAAACACGTATAATTACATAAAACACACTTATACAGTAGTAGGGTCTTGAATCCTACCTCGGAGAGTCATGAACTCAACGTCTCAAAACTGAACGGCATCAGAACGAGAATTTGATCGGATAGATGCGAAGCCCTCAGTCCCGATAGCAAGGATCTACGAAGGAATAAACTCAAAATCAAGACCCAGGCCCTCAAAATTAGAGAGAAGGAGGAGAAAATGGAAACTTAGGTCATAAGAAAGCCTTTCCAAACACTCCACCCCCTGGAACCTCTTATAAGTGCGTCAAAAAGGCTGTTCAGTCGACTGAAGAGAGCACTTCAGTCGACTGAAGCTCCTAGAAAAATGTGCACCGCCTCAGTTCAGTCGACCAAACCAAGGAGTTTAGTCGATCGAGCTCCCAAAAACCAGTTCATTCAACCGAACTAACCCCCTCAATCGATTGAACCCTCGACCAGAAGCCTACTAGTTTCTGTTATGGTTTCAAGGCTCAAAAACAAACCAAACCCACCTAACCAAGGTCTGGGAAAGCATAAAACACATTTACACATTCTTTTCTACAACTTTAAGGCATAAACCATGCATCGATGCTATCATATACTGGAATGAAAGCGTCGCGTATATAAACAAATCAAAATTACAAGGTTTAGGGTCTCACAACTCTCCCCCCCTTAAGGAATTTTGCCCCCAAAATTCGCAACAAGGCCACGAGGTGGCACCCGTCTCAATCTCCCTAAGGCACAAATCAAACTCCCCAACATCGGCAAGCATGTCCCATTCACGTATAGCCATAGAAACTAACGACCCGTGAGATCTCCTACTGAGCGCGTCTGCCACAACATTGGCCTTCCTTAGATGATACTGCAAATCAAAATCATAATCCTCCAATAGCTCCATCCACTGCCATTGGCGCAAATTCGGGTCCTTCTGCGAAAATAAGTATTTTAAGCTTTTGTGATCGAAAAAAATCTCGAAATGCTCACCATACAAATAGTGACGCCATGTCTTCAATGCGAAGACCACAACTGCCAACTCCAAGTCGTGTGTCGGGTAGTTTTGCTCGGGCATCTTCAATTGCTGAGAACCGTAGGCTACAACCTTGCCTTCCTGCATCAGAACACATCCGAGACCATTATGCGATGCATCACAGTACACCGTATACCCCAAGCCTTGCTTTGGATTGAGCAACACTGGCGGACTAGTCAACCTCGTCTTCAGCTCCTGGAAAGCTGACTCACAGGACTCACTCCAAGAAAACACAACTCCCTTCTGCGTTAGATGCGTCATCAGTGCACTAAGTCCTGTGGATTCGTCAAAGATGCATTGTCACTGTACATCTATGGAAAATATTTTAAAAATCTACCGTAGCTCAACTACGAAAACCCGCAAAATAATTTATACCACACATGTATATAAGAGATCCATTCCATCATAATCGAGATCTAAAACCATTTCTAACAAAATGTTTAAAAGGTGAGACTCAACCCCACGGGTTAGCTCTGAACCTCCAAAAGCACATTTTTCACCATTTTTACAAAATACCTCGTTTTAAAATCTCTTTTGAAAACCATAGATACTACGTACCCAAAGCATGCATATAACTGAGAAAAGACGTAAAAATCTACTTTTACCTAAAAATCACGGTTTAAAACATGTAAACAACATTTCATGTATTTCTACCCGGTGAAAACACGTATAATTACACAAAACACCCTTATATAGTAGTAGGGTTTACAATCCTACCTTGGAGAGTCAAGAACTCAACGTCTCAAAACTAAACGGCGTCAAAATGAGAATCCGGTCGGATGGATGCGAAGCCCTCGGCCCCGATAGTAAGGATCCACAAAAGAATCAACTCAAAACCAAGACCCGAGCCCTCAAAATTAGAGAGAAGGAGGAGGAAATGGAAACTTAGGTCATAAGAAAGCCTTTCCAAACACTCCAGCCCCTGGAATCTCTTATAAGCGCGTCAAAAAGGCTGTTCAGTTGACTAAAGAGTGCACTTCAGTCGATTAAAACTCCTAGAAAAACGTGCACCGCCTCAATTTAGTCGACCGAACCAAGGAGTTCAGTCGACCAAACTCCCAAAAACCAGTTCAGTCGACCGAACTAACCCCTTCAATCAACTGAACCCTCGAGCAGAAGCCTACTGGTTTTTGTTATGGTTTCAAGGCTAAAAAATCAACCCAACTCACCTAACCAAGGTCTGGGAAAGCATAAAACACATTTACACATATTTTTCTACAACTTTAAAACATAAACCATGCATCGATGCTATCATATACTGGAATGAAAACGTCACGTATATAAACAACTCAAAATTACAAAGTTCAGGGTCTCACACTTTCTATAAGTATCTAGACCCTCCACAAGGTCTCTATCTTACAATGCAAAAAAAAAAAAAAAAACATTTCTATCATATTTAACTAAACTAATGGACAGATTGAAAACATTATAATGTATAAAATATCATACTACATAAGATGTTTTGAAGTGTCCTAAGCTCTGGAGTTTGGAAAATTTTTAAAATCTTTGTTTTGGGATTTTAAAATCTTTGCTCTAATACCACTTCTATTACGACTCATTTTCATATATGGTGTTCGTGACCGGTCAGTGAGTCAAAACCCACCCGATGCCTCTTTCTTGATTTTATTCAGAATTTTTTCGCATTCATAAATAACAAGAGAATTTAGAAATAAGTTCTTTTATAAAAAAAAACATTTTAATTTACATCCCCAGATCTTGTTTCAAAAATCTCCAAAGCTTGCTAGTTATGCATGCAAATGATCTCAAGCAGGACGTAACATATTCCAGCAAAACTTCTTTTTATGCAAAATCTGACATGTTAAAAAAAAACACGTCCATTAGCAAAGCTAGTATGAGATCATAGATATCTGAATTACTAACAATCTCATTATTTGGGAATGAGTTCTAACGGTCGACCAGCATTTAGTAGGAAGCGACCCTACGATAACATATATTAAACATGATCATTCATTAGCCATCTGGCCATGGCTCTACCTTAATTACATCACCTCGTTGGTACGCTTAATGTCCCCCAACAGTCAGGATGCCGTTCCGACAAATATTCTCACAATTCCATCAATTTCATAATCAATTCGTCAATTCCAATATTTCATACCGAATATTAATAGAAAACAGAAATTAACTCAAATATTATATGACTCACCTGGATATAGCAGAGCTAATTACCTAATTTGTTTGACTGTGCAATACCTGATCTACATGCAACACACACAAATGGAACTTTTGTCACTACCTTGTATTTCTATAATTTTCTTTATGTATGTTTTATTTAATATTGTTCTTTAAGACTTATTTCTATTTATTTCTTTCAACTTATGTTTAGTTTTAATAGATAAACACATGAGAATATATTTTTATATTTTTTAAATTTTTTTTATAAACTATATAAATCTTTTGATTTTATTAAAAACTATACACTTTTTATTTAGTATATTATAATTACCTTTTATTTTTATTTCCAACTCAAATAAAATATTAAGATAATTTTTTTTACATAAAATATTTAACTTCATAATTTAATACTTTAATTTACTTAAGAAAATCTTTTTATATTATACTATTCATCAAAGAATAACTACTAAATTATAATATTGTAATAAAATTTTATTCCAACTTCATTTATAACAACATAAATTTTCATATCTTTTATTTTATAAAAAATTATATTTTTTTATTATTATCAAAAATATATAAATATAAACTCTTATCTTATTCTTATTTAAAAAATACACATATTTTTATATTAAATTTTTATACAAAATCATATTACCTTATTTAAACTAATTAAACTATTATTATTATTTTTATTACAAAACTACAAATTCGAAAACTGTTTCCTCTTCTTGTTTTCTTTTCTTTTTTTTTCTTTTAAAAAAAGTTATAAAGAATAATTCTACTATTTGAATTTTTCAGAGTAATTTATCAACGATCAAAATCGTTTATTAGTAGCGTTAGATTCTTAATAGGATGATGAACATTGGTGATAACATATATAGTGATAATCGTGTTCATGCAGAAAACAAAAATAATAATAAATAAATAAAAGTGACAATTACTATTTTATTTGGGTTCCAGTTTATAGGAATAGGATTTTAACGATCAAAACCATTCACTAGGAGTGTTGAGCTGTCGAAAGGGTAGTGAATGTTGTTGATCAAAAACTAATATCGTGTATAGTGGTGACCATGTGTATACAGTTTATAGAAATAAAAGTTCATTAATGGTGATCACGGCTATGGATGGTTGCAGCCTTTAAATTGTTTGAGGGTGGTCGCCGGTGGTCCTAGAGGTGGTGGGCTGTGGCGCCGGTGGTGATTGTGGTGGCCGGTGGTGGCTGTGATGGAGAAGAGAGAGAACGGGGGAGAT
>JAOTRH010106834.1:0-15576 GCA_034768845.1 Heliamphora exappendiculata | reverse complement strand
ATAAACTGGTAATTAACAACCTAATGTAGTATCAGAATAGACAATAGAGTCTAAGTTCAAATCTTATCATCCACCAAATAATTAAAAAATATTGCACGTGTTTGACTGACTTATAAAAAAAATCAAGCCAAGCGTGAGGAGTGATGAAAAAAAATAATAAAACATGAGGTGTGAGTAGTATTATTATTTTCTTATTAACAAAAGCGATACATTAGAATAAGCACACGTACTTGGAACCAAAATTCTCAAAATGATATGACTAGGGCAACTCAAATGCCCCTACATGAGCAAAAAAAAGGTTAATAATATATGTTAACTTGTAACTCTTTTCTTTTGCGGGTGTATTCAGTTGATTAATTAATAAGTAACTGAGTCACACAATGAAATAAATTATTATATAAATAATTATAACGGGTAGGTCAGACGTTGAATTTATTCACTAATAGTTACTAGTTCAAATTCTCTCATAATCTCAGAACTATTAGAATTTTGCCCTACTGTTAAATTTAGGGCCTTAGTATTAATTGAAATGTGTGTAAGCTTGCCCAGACACCAAGTTATCAAAAACAAAATATGTTATATAAATTGATAAATTTTATAATTTTTGAATAATAAAAGATGTGACATCAAATAATAGAACTTAAGTGTCCAAAATTTGATCCACTAAAATAATTAATATGATATTAATAGCTTAACTACCTTATAAATTAGTTGATCTAAGTTCAAGAAATTTATTGGTTTGTATAGTATATATTAGTCGTTTTGTTGGATTAGAATAACTATAGTGATCTTACTTCTCTAGACACATGTTATGTGGGGTCTATTTTAAAAGGGTTCATCAATTTAGCATATGATATTATTGGGCAGAAATGGAAAGAACTTTTTTTCATGTAAAAATAACTAAAAGTGGAGGTGTTTGACAACATCTACCCTAAGCCAATGGAAGGATGGAATCCATAGGCTTAAAGACTCAATGGGCAACTCAAACCCATATGTCCACACAAATCGATTTAAGAATTGGATTCTTCTATGGGGAGATGTTGGGTCTATTTCGATTATTTGAATAGTTTATGGACGAACAAATTATTTATCAAAAATTACATTGATTAATGGACAAATATAGGTTGATGATTCAATCATATTTTTTTTTAAAAGAAATAGGAACAATAAGATTGGTTTTGAAAATAAATCTTTATTCAAAGATAATTGTGATTTGATTTCGTAGTTATAATTATTTAATTAATTTAATAAACAACTCATATTATCAACGTTATGCCGACGTAATAACCAGTGAATCCCATAACACATTTCCAATTGGTAATCCAAGTAGGAATGAAAATAAGTAGGGATGATAATTTTTCATGTCTCGTCTTGCCCCCGCATGCTCTCATCTTGTTATTTATGAATTTTTTCTGTCACAATAACAAGTGGTGTGAGAATTATTTGCTTTTTGGTCTAAATTTAGCCATTCTCATCTCCTATATTATATAAATAAATTTTTTTTGTACTTATCAATACATTTATAAAGCTTAATGTTTTAAATATAACAAGATTAAAATATAAATATATTATATTTATCTCTTATAAAGGGCCATCTGCCTCCATGTGCTTCACCTAAGTATTCTTTCTTGAGGTTGAATGAAATCGGTTGCTTTTGCTGTAATACATACATGCATACATATATACATACATACATACATACATTATTTTACTTTAATTTTTAAAATTTATTGTTAGTATTTTATTTTATTTAATATATTATCTCTATCTCTTATTAATTTAATATTACTATTCTTAAAATTGATTAATATCCACCTTGTACCATTGTTATTTCTAAAAATAAGTAAGTTAAATTAAATTAATATATATGACATTATCCCAATAAAAATCAATCAGATAAAAAGGGAAATTTTGAATTGCTCTCCCGTTTACCAAAACATAGTTTAATGGTATACACGATTAGTATGACTAATTGCAACAATTTCTAAGTCCTTAAGATTCTTTCATGGAATCTTTACGACAACAATAGTTCATGAAATTTAAATAGTCATATTCTGTACGAGATTAGCAAATTAAACCGTTAGTTTAAGGTCAAATCATGATACGAAACCAATTATTTTATTGAATTGAAGAAGATTTGTCGGATAAAAGGCATGATTAAAGGGAGACTTGATGATTACAATTATATTATATTCAGAACCTGTTAATTTTTATAAAATAAAATAAAAAGAACTTTGTTAGTTAGGGTTCACGGACTATTAACACTTCAATAATGGTGGATCCCACCGTCCCACCTTAATTTACTAATGCCTTTTATTGGTAATTTTGGTTTTTTGATTTTTTGGTTAAAAATTTTAACAAATTAAGATTGTCTGTTTAGCAAAAAAACTAAAAAATCAAATCAAAATATAAATTTTCATAATATTCTATTTAAATTTTATAATTTTTAAAATACAATAATATCTCTTATTCATAACTTATTTACTACCACTACCAACCATATATAACTGTTAATATCAAATATATTTAAAAGTAAAATTGTCTATTTTGAGCAAAAAAATAAAAAAATAATTTTTTATCCAAACAACTAACTTCAAAAAAGGCTAACTTAAAAGCTAAATTACCAAGTAACTTACTTTAAACCAAATTTAACTTTTTAACTAAAAACTCAAAAAAATTAAAAAAATTAATTTTTAAGATTGTTGCTATTCAGGCCCTGAGACACATAAATTGTGTCATTATCAGTAATATTATATAGAAAGATTTTCAATTACAGATTATAGAATTTTAATTCAGACAATTTATTTGTATTAAAATTTAAAATATTGTAAATTCCAGTGTAAATAGATAGTCGTGATCAAAATTATGTGACATTTATGTTTGTGAGTCCGTGTGTAAGTATTTTCCTGTTATTATTTAGTTGTTTGGAAGTATTATGTCATTTTTTACGTAATATTTTTATTTAATTATATAGTAAAAAATATTTTAAATAGAATAATATTAATTTATTTTTATAAGATAAGTAAGAAACAATAATAATTTATTTTATATGCATTAATTATTTTTATTTATCAAAAATATTAGATAAATAATGCCACCCATTAGTATGGATGTACCTAACAATTTTTCTTCTTTTATAGGTACAAAAAAAATTAATGCATGTAAGCTCCTTTTGAAATGATTAACAAAAAGAGCTTTTTTAAGTTTTTTTTTTTTTTTGAAAAAAAGAAATTGAATTTATTGAAAAATAGGTTGTTTGGGTATGCAATTTAAAAATCTCTCTCTCTCTCACTTTTATGCATATTTGAAAATATGAATAGTTCTTTTTTTTTAAACTTTTGTTGCAAATAACTAATTTTCTTTGCATGTACTCAAGAAAACTTGTTCAAAATATTGTATTTTCGATCTTTCAAATGGAAAATCTGGGTTAGGCTTATGGTGTTTTTTTTGTGTTGAAACGTGTTCAAAATAAAAAGTCAAGATACTTTTTTGTAGTGTGATTATTATTTTTTAAGCTTCAATAGATTATTTAATTGGCTCTCTATTTTAGAGATTTTCATATTGTCTAGATATATTTGTCTTGTTTTTTTTTATCGTTCAAAAAAAATATATAGTTACCATCCAAATAAAAACAACTTTAAACTTAAACTCTAAGGGCGTAAGGCCAAATATCAAACAAGATGTAATTGATAGAAAATCAATTCAAGAAAATAGACATAATAAAAAAGAGATACAAGAACCAATTTAACACCAGCACAAAAAAACACTAACTCTTAAAACAAACATACAAAAGCACAATACCTACACCAAACAACACCACTACTAGAGCACATCAAAAACAAAATACCGACTCCAAAAAATAGCACTCAAATCCAGCAACAAAAAGCACATAATATAACGACTCCCACAAACACACAACTAAGGAGAAGCTCAAAACTCAACAAAACTACCCAGCAAGACCATAATAAAACATCCATTCCACCAAAACACATAGCAAAACTCCTTACTTTCAACACCCTTATGAACCATGATAATATCTTCTTTTTTTAGAGTCTCAACCTTTCCTCATTCTCTCCTCAGCCTCTTCCATGGCCATCATGATTGACAAAATTTGCTCTTCTTTACCACCAAGATTCAGGCCAAAAACCTTACCTGTCTCTAACCAACTCTGCTTCCCTCTTTATTACATTATTGTAGTTTAGAATGTCTTGGATAGGAAGGAATGATTGTGATAATGAGAGATGGGATTTTTTCTTCTTTTGCCCTTTCTTGCGACTCTTCTGGTTACCTTTCTTTTCACAAATTTTCAAGCTAAGTAAGCCTAATTTAACCAACGCTTTTTTCTTCTTTTCCTCCCTCCTTTTAAAGAAAGCTGAAAATCTCCTTCGCAAGCATTCACGGGCTTTGAATTCAAGGTATTAACATCAAAAGTCGAATCCTCAACTTGTCCTAACAAAGCCAAACCCTCTTTCTCCCACCTTCTCAAATCTCTAATGCCGAGATCTTCTAGGCATTGAGCCTTTATACCCAAACCTTGATTTGGTATATCGTCTTCCACGGATACATAGGCCACACCAGAATTGTGAGATATGGGGCATTCATATTTGGACTTAGCAGCATCCACTAGTGGTTTTAAGTTCTCCATGCACACAGAGTTAGCTTCAGAATCTAAGCCATGCGTATCTTCCCTTTTGCTACTCTGATGATGTTTCTTAAAACCCAACTCACCCCTGGTGAAAGGTATCACGACCACATGAACATTATATAAAAACTTTTCTACCATAAGAGGACAAAGATCATCTATCCTTTTTAATGCTTCCATGGAAATCTACACTTACCTCGTTCTAAGAATCTTTTAGAAAGTGATGTCATTCCAAGCATTTAGAGGTACCCCTCGATACTTAGTCAGATTCTCCTCGTCAAATTGAATTTCTTATAATTTCAATTGTATAGCACTTCAAACCATAATTCTAACCAATCTTTTGCTCATTCACAATAGGCTTTTTTATCCTCAATAGATAGAAATTACAGCAAGACCTTACAACCCCCAATGGTTTCACGTAGATATCAAAGATGTGCTCCCTTCTTATGGCTTCTTCAATGCCAGGTACCATCCTCTAATCTCTAGCTAAGCCAACTATGCAAGTCTTTAGCCATTCTTCCTCCTCTACTGCAGTAATTGGCTCTTTGTAGATTTGTTCTTGCCTCAAGTGATTAACGAACACCTCCCGGATAGAGAATTTTGAAATAAAAGTCTCTTATGACTCTCTAAAGGAAAAATAGACTCAAAAAATAAATTTAATATTTTACTCCAAAAGTAATATGTAGGGTATAAATTTAAATTTAGTAGAGTGTGGGGACGCATATTATATATACTAAATCGTTGGATCACATTAATTCAAAAAAGAAATTTATATAGTTTACTTTCAAAATTATATTTTTTGTTCATTTTTTTCTAAGAGAAACATATTTTAAATATGCATTTATTAATGTTTGATAAACTTAATCTTTTATATATATAATCTTTTCAATTAATTTCATAACATGAACTGTTCAAACCATTAAGATAAAGGGGCTTTCAGCGAAAGGTTCAAAAAAATAAGTTTTAATGCGTAAAGTTCATCAAAAAAAATTTTAACACGCGAGTTCTAATTGCACGATTTCTCTCGAAAATATCCTCCAAACAAATAAATTTATCTGTGCGTACAGATAAATTTATATGTGTCTTTCAAAATATGTATAAGGCACACAAATAAATTTATCTGTGTCTTTACATAAATTTATCTGTGTGCTTTACACATGTGTAAAGACACAGATAGATTTATCTGTGCATGTGTAAAGCACACAGATAAATTTACGCGTGCTTTACACATGTGTAAAGCACACAGATAAATTTATCTGTGCATGTGTAAAGCACACAGATAATTTATCTGTGCCTGCACAGATAAATTTATCTGTACCTTTCAAAACATGTGTATTTATGCAAAGTACACAAATAAATTTATCTGTGCATGTGTAAGACACACAGATAAATTTACCTATTTTAGGGTATTTTTGTCTCAAAAGGATCTTGGGCGTTAATACTTTTATGCGAATAAACCTTGCACGTTAAAATTTTTTTTACTAAATAAAAAATAATAACCACCCTATAAATTGAATTATTCACTAATTTTTTGTAAGATAAACTACCTTTGACGCCATAAAACAAAAATGAAAATCTCTCCATCTATCTCAAAAATGGGGGGGACTTGTGCGTGATGGAGAGTATGAATCACGATCCTTTGCTATGCAAGTATTCTGTACAGGAGGATTTAACAATTGATGCATAACACTATGGTCCTGCATGCGCAAATAAGCAATATTTTGCTTATTTTTTATCTTTTAAAAAAAAAATCAACTTTTGACTATTTTTTTTTTTTTTCAAATCATCTCGATAAGATAAATTCAAAAAGTAAAAAATTTTGATCAAAAGATAAAAAAAGTTAACTAAAGACAAAAATAAAAAATATTCAATTTGGCTTATTGGCTTATTTTTGTCTTTTTAAATTTTTTTTTTATATTTTGATTAAAATAATTTTACTTTTCCAGTTTGTTTTAAAGTGAAGAGTCTAAAAAATATAATAATTTAACTAAATAATAAAAAAATTTATTAAAAATAAAAAATTTATAATAAAAAATAAATCAATAAACTAATAAATAACTTTCACCCATTCATAGCTTATGTATTACACAAGAATTGCATGACATTTATGTGACCGTTGAATTCTTGTATTACAAGAAAAATTGCATGAAAGAGAACCCCAAAAGCATACACAAAGCTAAAATAAAAAGTTATGTTTTAAGTACTTCACATTCTCGAATAAAAAGTGTCTGAACTTAATTGTAGGGAGGTGACTGCGGAGTACGGAGAAGAAATGGCCAAACTTTGTGGGAAACTGATGAAGGTTTTTTCGGTGAATCTTGGTTTGGAAGAGGGGTATCTTGAGAAGGCATTTGGAGGGGAGGAAGAAGTTGGTGGTTGCATGAGGGTAAATTTCTATCCAAAGTGTCCACAACCTCACCTCACGCTGGGTCTCTCCCCTCACTCCGACCCTGGCGGCATAACCCTTCTCCTCTCCGACGACAGTGTCCCTGCCCTCCAAATCCGCCGTGGAGGCAATAAGTGGGTCACCGTTAACCCCCTCCCTAATGCCTTCATTGTGAACATTGGTGACCAAATGCAGGTCTCCCTCTTCTCTCTCTCTCCCTCTCTCTTTATATTTATTTTAGTGTTCGTGAAAAGAATATTCGTTGCCAGATAAAATAATGTCATACAATGCTTCATATTTTTTAGCAGCCATACACTCATGTTAGATCTATTACCGAACGTAGTAAAGTTCTATACAATCGTGTGGCTGCCAAAGAGTATCAAGCACTAACCAGCACTATCCTTTGTGGCCGTCAATAATTGCTCATGTTCATGGCACTCTATGAATGAGTAATTATTAATTTTAAAAAAAGAAATTAGAAATATTAAAATCTCATAAATTTTTCATGAACATACCCACAATTTGATAAATGATTCAGGTTAAACTGTTTATAATATGATTATATTTCAAATGAAGAAACTGAATCGCCTATTTTGAGTTGGAGGTAAATTTATAGATAATTTTTATAAGTTTGTCATGTCAAAAGTGAGAAGAGCTAGCAGAGATTATACAAAAAATGTTAAGTCTATTTTTTTTAAAATATAAAAATGTAAGTCGATTTATTGTTATATTTTTCAGTTTTTTATTATTAATTTTAATTATAAATTATAAATTTTTACAAATACTTACAACTTATGCTATAATTTATAAATAGAAAAACAGGAAATAGGTAGGGAGAGTGCTGATTTTCTTTAAAACATGAAAATGTGACAATTACATAAAAATTTATAGTGGTTACAAAAAGTGTAAGTCGATTTTTATTTTTACACCAAATGATGTATTTATTTTATACTGTTAATTCTATAGATAGTATAGATGAGGTATATTTACTTTACTAGATATATGATGCTTTGTTTGGTATTGTTTATGTTTATTGTTTTTTATTTTTGTTTCTAGATATTCTACAAATTGTAAATAAAAATATATTTAATAAATTATTTTTGTTTTCAAAATAATGTAATTAGTTTTTAAAATTTACTAAATTCTTGAAAATAGAAAAAATATGTTTTCATATATTTTGTAAGCAAATTTTTGTTTTATTTTTTTTTTATCACTTCTGACCGCTATCTTCAATCACTTCCTCTAACTTACTTTTGACTATCACATCCGATTACGACGCTATCTTCAATCACTTCCTCTAACTTACTTTTGACTATCGCATCTGATTACCACATGGCCTCTGATCAATCTTTTTGGCTACCACCTTCAACTACTTTTTCTAACCATGTTTACTTTTTCTAAACATGGCCTTAATGTCGTGGGCATATTTTGGAACATGCTTAGAAGTTAGTTTTTTTATCTTTTAACTAAAATGTTAAATTGTGAAGGAAAAAAAAGGTTTGACAAACAAGTTTTTAATCTACCTGTTTAATTAATTTTTCTACAATCTTTTCTTATTAACTTTTCAGTTTTTTGAAATGTCAGTTAAAATTATTTCAGTATTTTTTTAATTAAAAAAATGACTTGTCAAAGAGCCCTTAGGCTTTAATTGGCAATTTTGATTTTTTGGTTAAAAACGCTACAAAATTAAGGTTTCTCGTTTGACAAAAAAATAAAAAAACTAAAAAATTAAAAAATCAAATCAAAATACAAACTCTTACAATATTCTATTTAAATTCTCACCGCTCTTAAAATACAATAATATTATTTATTCATAACTTATTTACTATCATTACTAACTATTTATAATTGTTAATATCAAATTTATAGAAAGGTAAAATTGTCCACTTTGAATAAAAGATAAAGAAGCTAGCTTTTTATCTAAATAACTAATTTCAAAAAAGTTAACCTAAAATATAAGTTATCAAATAATATATTTTGAACTCAATTTAATTTTTTAACTAAAAATAAAAATAAATAAATAAACAAATAAATAAAAAATAAAAAACAAACTTTTGAGCTAATTGTCAATGGGGCTTTAGTACTCAGCCTAAATAATAATAAGAGTTCTAATTATTAAAAAGGGAAAGGTAGAAGTGCAAAAAAATGTAACCTTTAAAAAATAACTTTTTTAAAGTAATTTTTTCCTCAAAAACAAAAAATTTAAAATGTAACAAATACTTCAACACAATGTTTATTTTTAAAAAAAAATATTATTAAAAACAGCAAGAAACACCCCTATGATAACATAAATAATGTTACTTGAGCTCTTTTTTTCTTTCTTTTTTCCCATTCTGGGTATGTTCTAATGAATGGCTAATATTATAGGTTCTAAGCAATGCAAGTTACAAGAGCGTGGAGCATCGGGTGATTGCTAACGCAGCCAAAGAAAGAGTATCGATTGCCTTTTTCTACAACCCAAACGGCAACATTCTCATCGGTCCGGCCACAGAGCTCGTCACTGAGGACCAGCCAGCACTGTACCCGACGATGACGTTCAACGAGTACAGACTCTTCATTAGGAGAAAGGGTCCTTGTGGCAAGTCCCAAGTTGAATCACTCAAACCTCCACCCTAAAACGGGGAATGGATATTGAGATTGTCCTTGAGAAAGCGTGCTAGAGATCCGCCGGGCTGGGGGATGGATTTGTGTACTAGTGAATAAATCTTTCGCTCATCTCTCTATGTTTTTTTTATCAAAAAAAAAAACTATGTTTTCAATTTCATGTACTTCAAATTCGAATCAAAACTACCGTTTAAGTATGAATCCATGAAATCTTCTGAATTCGCACCATCTGCTTTTCATTTCATCATTTTAGATTAATTCCTAGAGACAGAGAGTCAGAGCTGAGAGTGATAAGAAAAGAAAAAGGGTTGTGGAAAATAGCTTTGTGGCCAGGGAAGACAAGCACAAGTCAAAACTCAGAGGGTTAGGAGATGCAGTTTAAGGTCAAAGAACCCATGGGAAGGTTGCTACAAATCTTTGTAGATAATATCCCAGAGCAAGTGCATTCAGTGTGATTACGCAACATCTTCAACTAGTGTGGGTGAGTGACTGATGTCTCCATCCCAATGATGAGGAGGCAATGAAGTAACTCTAGATTTGGATTTGTAAGGTTTTGGGATTTGAGAAATGTGGTCAAAGCCATCAAAAATTATAATGGTGTGCGGTGTCTAGATAAAAAGTTGATTGTAAGGAGAGCATGGATAGGGATGAACAAGAGTTACGAACGTGCGAATTAAGTTGAGACCTAGGTCCTTAGGGATCCAACTTAGTAGGGGGAGCTCGTCAATCTCCTGAGTTAGCATCACAGAGATATGACCTTGAAGCTCAGGAGTCACTTGGGAAAGGGCTGGAGGTGATTGAGGCTAAGGAAATTGATGAGGAATGTGTTAAAAGCTGCGCGATGAGTATACTCAAGGATCGTAAAACTATTGCTAGCATTCAAGAGGCTATGAGATCTGATAGAGACTTTGAGATTATTATCAAACCATTGGGTGGATCAAAGGTCCTTTAGTTCTGATCCTTAGGAGAAAAAAGGTCCTTCCTAGAGAATGCAAGAGACTGCTTGGGCAACTGGTCTGAGGCAGTTCACGAGTGGAGTTATATGGAAGCTAACCTCACTAGGAGAGTATGGGTGTATGTTGAAGGGGTACCATTACATGCATGGAATGAAAATACCTTCGAGAGCATAGGGGTAAAGTGGGGAAAAGTGTTGGGGTTGATGAAAAAACCAATAGGAGGTTGTTAGTCTCTATTAAAGAAAATGGTCCCATTAACCAATTCTGTCAGTTTAAGGAAAGGGAGTTCATTTACCCCATTAGATGTAGTGAACATGAATTCCAGAAACTTTTTTTGTGGGGTGATCCATCTAGTGGTGGAGGAGGTCCAGTTAATAAGCCTAAGGGGATTGTGTCCTAAAATTCAACTCATATTGTTGAGGTTTGTGCATGTAAACCTGAGGAGAAGGGTGAGGCATGCAGGCTAATACAGTTGCTGAGGAGAAGATCTCAGAGGGTCTTGCCATGGGAGCCTCGAAAAGGAAAGAGCTTGAAGGCATGGCTACGATCAGTCAAGTAGATGAGTTTATTTTTGATGTGGATGTCAAGAGTTCAAATTGTATCATGATTGGCGCATATTATACTCAAAGGTTACTTACAGAGGAGCTGTTGAAGCTCCAAAGGGGGTGACAGTAGAAAATGAAGGTCAACATGGTGATGTAGGCTGTAACCAACATAGAGCTAGCATGGGTGACGATCAGTGGGAACTACTAGGGAGGCACATAACGTTTGAGGCAGCCGAAAGGAGGGCCAACATTACAAAAGATGACTTGCATGATAATAGGTATCTTTATGCTGACACAGCAAAAAAGTGAGAACTCTAAATGCCTTCAAAAAGAGGGAGAACAAAGAAGAAAAAACTCCTATTTTAATTAGGCCTACTCATTCTAAAAAATAGTGAAGGTAGGGATGAAAAGAAAAAGTGCAGAAATGGGCTCAAAAGGCAACAATTCCTGGTACAATCATCACTTTCTACTCAAGATTTCTTAAACCGAAATAATATCACCAGAAGAGAGGCTGAAGTAGTCTTGGAGATTGGTAGACTAATGGGCCTAAATTTTGAAGGAGGTAAAGCTTAGATTTTGTCAACTGTAATGGCTATGGAAGAAGGCTGATGAGAGGATGGGAAAGGGGTAGGGCAATCACCCATGAGGATTCTATCTTGGAATGTAAGGAGGTTGGGAAGGATGGAGAAAAAGAGGACGATGAGGGAAATTGTGAGAAGTAAACATGTTCAGATGTTATTTCTACAAGAGACTAAGTGAGAAGAAATTAATCAATCCAAAGTAAGATCAATTTGTGAGAGTGATGAGTGTAAATGGGTAGGGTCTGAGGCTGTAGGAAAATCAGGAGGTTTACGTTGTATTTAGGAAAAGGACTCATTATCATTCAACAAAAGATTGTCCATACGAATTACATTCTAATCCAAGGCGTTGTTATGGGGTCATTTAGTTGTGTGCTAAGGAATGTTTATGGACCACGTGAGAGATCTGAAAGGCTTAGGGTATGAAATATTTTAAGGATCCTAAAACCAACCTTTAATACCCCTTGATGTTTGGGTAGGGACTTTAATGAAACTAAATCCATTGGGGAGAGGTCAAGATGTTATAAGGTAAGCAATGGAATGAAAACTTGGATGGGCTGATATGCTCCTGATAGACCTACCTATGTTGGACAGGTTATATGCATGGTCTAATATGCAAGTTAACCCCATCTAGAGTTGCATTGACAAATTTTTCCTCCGCTACGAGTGGCTTAACAATTTTAAGGTGCAACAATGGAGGATGTTAAGGGTCTTGTCTGACCACTGCCCTATCCTCCTAACGGACAAGCGGGTTAACTGGGGGCCAACTCCATTCAAGTTCGTCAATGCTTGGTTAGGATGTACCTCCTTCAAAAAGGTTGTTCAAAATTCTTGAGAGAATGAAGGGGCAGAGGGTGGACTGGCTTTAGGCTCCACAACAAGTTAAAAAATCTTAAATCTTCTATCAAGGTGTGGAATGAGTCTTTGGAAATGTTGAATATAGGATTAGTGTCACTGAACAGGAACTAAATAAACTGGACAAGACTGAAGAGGGGGGTGACCTACAAGAAGACCAAAAAAGAATCAAGAAGGAATTAAGGGCTAAACTCTGGATTCTCCATAGGAGAGCTGAGAATTTGTCGAGAAAAAAATCAAGGCAGACATAGTGGAAGCTTAGAGATAAGAACACCTCTTTCTTTCATCCTATGGCTAACAAGAGGTATAAGAGAATTTCATTGGGCAGATAGCCCAAGCAGAAAGATTATTGGTCCAGCTCAAGGATATCAATGAGGGTGAGGTTAGTCATTTCATTGAAGTTTACAGTGAGGTGGAATGGCTTAGACCTGTGTTTGAGAGTGGTACGCTCAAAACCCTTGATCATGGTAGTAGCAACCAGTTGAAGGAACAGTTTTTAAAGTCTGTAATCTATGATGCTATCTGTTGTTGTGAGGGAACCAAAGCTCCTTGCCCTGATGAGTTTAGCCTCAGTTTTTTCAAAAGTTTTTGGGAGTTGGTTAAGGTGGAGGTGATAGCCTTTATACAGGAATTCCATCTTCATGGGAGGCTGCTGAAGTGCTTAAACTTATTTATTACTCTTGTGTCCAATGTCGAATGCCCACAATCCCTGAGGGAGAATAGGCCTATAAGTCTAGTGGGTTCAATGTGTAAGATCTTGGCAAAAGCTTTGGCTAGGAGGCTGAAGAAGGTAATGTGCCAAGCGGTTAATGAAAGACAAACAACTTTTATTGCGAGAAGGCAAATTCTGGACAGGATCCTCATTGTAAATGAAATAATCAATGATTGAAAGAGAAATAAGAAGAAGAGGATGATACTTAAATTGGATTTTGAAAAAGCATACGACTGTGTTAATTGAGATTACTTTATCAAGATCATAGAGCTCATGGGCTTTGCGCTGAAATGGTACAAGTGGATGAAGGAATGCATCTCCACCCCCTCTCTTGCAGTTCCTGTGAATGGGTCTCCCTCAAAACATTTTTAGATGGAAAGTGGATTAAGACAAAGGGATTCCCTTTCTTCTTTTCTGTTTAATCTTACAGCTAAAGGCCTCAACACTATGTTGGCCAAAGCGATGAGGCTAAGACTGTTGAGTGGAATTGTGGTTGGCAATCAAGGTTTGAAGCTTAATCATTTGTAATTTGTAGATGGCACAATAATTTTTTTTAATCCAAATGAACAAGAGGCTTGTTGCATCAAAAGGATTCTTAGGGAGTTCGAGTTAGCATCAAGGCTGAAAGTCAATTTCTCGAAAAGCATGGTGTTTGGTGTTGGAGTCCCTAAACTTGCTATCATGTCCTTAGCAGCTCTGCTCAGATGTAAGGTGGGATGCTTGTCCATAAAATATCTTGGGCTTTCTATGGGTATCAACCCAAGATTTGCTAGGAGTTGGGAACCCATGTTAGAAAAATACAGGAAGAGGTTGGCTCCTTGGAAGAGGAAGTACTTATCTAAGGCTGGAAGACTCCAACTTATTAAAGCAACATTGTCCAATTTTCCTGTGTACCACATTTTCTTGTACAAGATGCCTACAGGAATGTTAAACCAAGTTAAGAAAATTCATAGGAAGTTCCTATGCAGAGATGAGGATACCCAAAAAAAGATCCACCTAGTAGGATGAGAAAAAATAATCCAGAGTAAGGCTTCTGGTGACCTTTGTGATTAAAAAATATTTATTTAACTTATTTTCTTAAAATTATATTTATTATTAATTTATTTTATTTATAAGTAAATATAACCTAATTATATCGAATTACTGTATTTCGTCAAGAGGTCGATCTAATTTATATCTTGCCAAAGCCCACTAATACCGTGCCATATAATTTGTATTTGAAAAATATTTTGCACACTGATAATTAATTACAAAATTTATCAAATTGATCATATTCATTCACTTATATTAAAATTGATAAATATTATAAATTTTAATACAAATAAATAGTGATGATTCAATTTTTATGATTGGTCTTTAGTTAATTGTGTGTGTAAATTAGTATTACTGTTTATATTTTGCAGAAGTCCACTAGTGGCGTGCCACGTTAGTCATTGCAAATTAAACGCGTTATTGCAGGAACAGCAGATTCCACCTGTTTTATGCCAATCATGGATTCATTTTCCGTTCTTGTCCGCAGGGGAAACCAAAAGATTTCCCAGTTTGCGCAATTGCGCCCCTTGCCATCCCTGCCAACGATCATCAAATCAAACGGCATCACCACCTCTCTCTCTATCTATACACACAACAGAGATTATTGGTTCTTTCTCTCTCTATATCTATCTATCTCTCTCTCTCTCTCTATATGGCACAGCAGCTAGCGCAGGCAGAAGTATGCGCGCCTTGGTCTCTGCAACTATGGAGAGCTGTGGTGAATTGGTTGAGCTTTCTCTTCCAAATTCTTCTCCAGATTGCGAAGGTCACGCCTTCCATGGCTCAACTTCTCTCCTATATAGGACTCCGACACTCCCTTCTGTCGTCGTCTTCCCCATCGTTCAAGCCCTTGCCCGTCGTCGATGACCTCCCCCTCGAAGAGTCGTCGTCTCCGTCTACGGTTGAACCGGGATACGATGCCGTTAACAAATTCACCGGCGGTGCCGCTGATCTCGACATCGAGAAATTAACGGTACGATCGTGATGATATCTCTACTATATATTCGTGGCACGCGATATATATATATATATATATATATATATAACGCGTGCCACGAATATATATATATATATTCTTGGTAAGAAAAGTGTTGAATCAAAATATGTAATTCAAATAAAATAAAATACTTCAAATTTGAGTTTTGAAAGAGAGAAGGAATAGAGAAGGTAAAATTGTGACAAGAATAGAGTTTAGAAAAAGATAAGAATAGAGGAGTGCAAATTTTTAGAAACATTTGAGACTGTGATGGTTATAAAAGTCTGAGT
>JAOTRH010106823.1:0-15576 GCA_034768845.1 Heliamphora exappendiculata | reverse complement strand
CCCCCCCCCCCCCCCCCGTCTTTTTTTTTTTTTCAAAAAAAGATTATACACAAAAGGATTCATTACTTGTCAAAGTTATATGCTTTGTGAGCGAACTCTATGTAGTTTAAAGAAGGTCAAATTACATGTGGCGTAACACAGCTCAGAGTTGCCCTTTCATGGAACCGTTTAACATGAAAATTGAGGCCCTTTCATGGAACCCGTTTAACATGAAAATTGAGTATTGATTGCCAATTGGTTATTTGGCACACATTATTTGTTATTTGATCTGTTTTTTGTTTATTTAATTTGCTCCACCCAAGGTCATTGTATAATGTCTGTGAAGTATGGGTTCTCTGAAATGTTGTCATATGAGTACCGTGTAGTTGTGTACATATCTGGTACGAATATGGCTTAAGTACAGGAAAATGTGTTCTGGATGCGCCAAAAAAGTATTAGGTTAGGTACTTCTAAATCTAATTTTGATTTTTAAGCAAATAGTGCATAAGTTGGTTCACCGGGTGTTTGTTTGATATTTTAAAAACTACAAGGATACCAAAGTAAACTAAGTTTTTGCCTATTTTTATATAAAAATAATTTAGGATTAGAGAATAATTTGTGTCTAACAAGTTAAAAGGCTTAAAAACATCGTTAAACCAAAATTAATTATTGATGTACTATATGCTTAAATATTATCAACCAATGTCGATGTTTTTTGTGATCTAGTATCTATTCTTTTTTTCCCTCTTCATTCCTTATTTTCCTATTTGTATTTTCCACTTGAATGTTGATATTTATTGTTAAAAATAGTTTTGTATTTAGTATGAATATGGGCCAATACTAAAAAGTTCTTTAAAAAAAACAAAGGAGATGTACTGCCATACCCTGGCCATACCCCTATCTATTTTTAAAATATCTCCATAACACTGTACCCGTATGGGACTGTATCAATACCCATTACCCATACCGGTACCAGTACATGAGCTTCATATTCTACCATTGATGGATCATGGAAGTAAATGAAAACTAATCCTGAAACCCATTTCTTGTACTTATTAAAAAATATAGCTTATTTTTATCCTCCACCCTTGACAAAAAATCATCTGCTATCCAGGAAAACCTGAAAAGGAGTATGAAATGATACTGAAAAGGACTTTGCAAAGCATCTGCCTTTTGACTGTCAATCCAAATACTACAACATCTGTTATAGTTCAGGTGAGGCAATTTGAACAATCTGGAAATATCAGTTTGTCTGCAGTCTGATACGTGAATCCTAATTTGTTTATTAGATTCTTATAACCACTAATTTATATGGTAATATGTTGCCTTGTTTCTATTTATGGGCATTCTCTATTATGGTTATGTATAAATGCCAACAATCTTTAAAATTATGAGTTTGAAATTTACAAAATCCTAGGTGCTTGTGAAACTTTTCTCGTAACTTAGTGGGTGTTTGGCTGGCGGCTGAAAGCCGGGTTTTGAGTGTTCTTCTTTGATGAGATAAAAGCCTAGGAGAAAAAAAGTTAGCTTGTTTGGTTCGAGGGCTTTAAGATGGATTTTAATTGCTTTTAGTTATTTTTTGTTGTCCATCCTTAAAGTTAGCTGGCTACTAATATGATAGAGATGTAAAAGCATGCCAAGTGGTGTGACTTTTGTGAAGTATGTGCGCTTGATGAAGGAGATAATATCATAGTGGAATGGAAATAAATGATGTTAATAAAAAATGAGATCTTTATGTCAGTTAATAAAAAAGCCAAATGACCCCAGTATGCATGAAGGGAGATGATCTCTCTTCCTATAGTTGCTTCAAGATTATGCAAATCTTGTCATGGACAAAACTGAACTCTCATGGTTGCAAAGTTATTAATCATCTTACTGATGGGATGTGATAAAACATGAAACCATAACCTTTGTTTGCTCAGCTTTGTTATTGTTGCACATTTCAATTAGGCGTAGAACCCAAAAGTTTTGGTCCTAAGTGAACTGTTAGCAACTTCACATAAAAAAGAATACATATTACTTGGTTTAACATATTAATGTCCAGCCTTCATAACATAGCATGTCCACTTGATATGAAATGCTTTGTGGTCCTTCTATTTGTTGGACAGCACAGGGTTATAGCTTGATTTATTGTAAGAGAAGCTTTAGTTCCTAATTAGGTTGTGTTGGCCAAAAGCTATTTGATTATTACATGTCTATTGTGATTCATATATGGATTACATTCATATGATTATTCTATTAGATTCAAAAATGTTGAGAAATATCCCAATAGGGTTGGCCTGATGGTTAATGCCCGAGACTTGGGGGTTTATTTCCTCCAAGGTCTCGGGTTTGAAACTTCATAGATGCTATCAGCTTTTGTGGGGCTAGCCCATGCAGGGCTTTGCCTCAGCTTTAGTTGGGGCCCTAGCTAGTGGACGGTGGGATTTTGGTTAGGACTAGATGGATTCTATGGTTAGGGTTCAAAGAGGTGGAAGGAAGTTTATGGGTTTCTAGATGGAAAAGATAAGTTTTTCTTGATTTCATAAATTACATGTTAGATTTTAAGAAACAACGCAATAAGAAGGCCGGACAACAACTATTATGGGGTTTTAATGGCTAAATTGATCATCTGTTGGTGGTGAAGACAAGAAAAAGACCCTAAAACACCACAAATTCTTTCCTAGGAATAAACCTCTAATAAGGCTCTAAGCACCCTGAGAAACCCACTAAGTCAATAAGGAAATCCTAAGAAATCTACCAAGTCTTCCCTAAGAATATATACGTAGATAAGGTTCCAAGAAGAAGAAGAAGAAGACCCTAAGAAACCTATCATGGAAATAGCCCCCTAAATAAGACTCCAAAAGGGAAAACAAAAGTTTCAAACAATTTTGCTCTAATCCAATGAAAAAGACCCTTAGAAACCCACTGAGTCTTCCCTTGGAATAGCCCCCTCAATCCTAAAGGCATTCCTAACGCTTCAAATAATTTCTCTATAACCTTACTCCATTGAATTGGGAGACCGCATAATAGTTGTAAGCATATTGGTTCTCCTAATTGTGTTAGGATTATGACTCTAAAAATGAGAATTATGAATCTTTGACTAAGTAAAACATCCTAGAACTAATGAAGGGTCCACAAAGAGACTCAAAAAACAATATTTGGCTTAAAACCACTGGCAACGCTTACAATCCATGCTTAGCAATTTGAAACAAACCCAACCAAACTAAACTAAGTCCCATTTCATAATCATTTGGTGTTGACTACATGTCTCCATTTAATCCTATTAAGTGCTATATGTTTTGTTAAATTGTAGCAAGTCCATATCTATTTTAAGTGCAGCATTTCATGTCAATTTAGGTTTTTTCCTTGGAAATTGCTAAATACACGCACAATTTTGCTTAGTACACCTTGCATGTGCATCGAGACACTTATATGCGATGCATAAATACTTGTACTGGTAGGTGTACTTAGCAATAAAGCGTATGTATTTAGAATCTCCCCTTAACCTTCCCTATCATTTTTAATAATGTTAATCCTATCACTTTTGTTAGCAGTCGCATCGACTGTATAGCAATTTAAAAATTACAAAATACCGTTGGCATATTAGACCTGAAAACAACAAATAAATCAATCCAACAATGTTCTAACTTATGAAATACATCAAAATAGGACCAAAATTGACTCTAAACTTTGTTACACAAAACTCTAGGTGTGCTACGTAGGGCGTAACTTTTTTTTATTTGAGTGCAATACTTTGAATGAGATGTGACTTGTGACTTGGGTTTTGTCCCTTTCGAATGTTATTCATGAGACTTATCTCTTTGTCTTTTGGGCATGGTAAAATTCTAAAACTTTGAGTCCTATCAAGGCATTGCATATTTGCAATGTTATAGACAAGGACAAGTTGCATGGGTGGCCAACATGCTTTCATATTATTGTAATTGAAGACACTGCATTCAAACCTAATGGTCTAGATAACCATCAATGTGAACATGGTAGTAGGTGAGCCATCGAATGCCATAAAAGTTAAAGCCTGCCAACTGCTTGTCTATAACATTGATGAGGATGCATATGTAGAACATTATGAAGTCTCAAGTTGTTGGTTTTCTAGATTTCATTCTATACCCCGCATCATCACAACATGCCACATGTGAGGAAGAGCAGGATGAAGTTTAGGAAAGAAGATGAATCAAATACAAAAGATGTTGAGCAAGGGGAGCAACTCCCTCCATCAAAAATTGCAGAACCTCACCTGAGCAAATCGGCTAGAAAACTCAAGCTGTTGGATGCGGTTAATGCACGATGAGATGAGTTCTTTACTAAAAAGTTATACTTATGAGTTGGTGAAGCTTCCTAAGAGTATAAAAAGTATTAAAGATGTGAGCATTCAAGATGAAGAAAGATTACAACGGAAAGCTAGTAAAGCACAAGGTTTGCTTAGCTATTAAAGGGTTTGGGCATAAGAAATATATTAACTTTGATGTGATCTTTTCTCTAGTTGTGAAGATGCTGTCCATCCAAGTGGTTTGGGTTTAGTAGTCTACTTGAATGTTAAGATTGAATAGTTAGATGCCAAGACTATCTTTTTTCATAGTGACTTGGAAGAAGAAATCTATATAGATTGGAGCAACTATAAAGATTTGGAATTAAAGGAAAAGGGCAATTGGTCTGCAAGTTCAAGAAGAGTTCATATGACTTGAAACAAGTGTTAAGACAGTTGTACAAGAAGTTTGACTCATTTATGGTTGGTCATTCGTATAAGAGAATTATTGCAAATTAGTGTGTATACATCAATAGATCTCTTAGTGGTAATTTCGTTATACTCCCTCTATGTCGATGGATTTTAATGTTGAATAGGATGCTGAGATGATTGCCAAGCTGAAGAAATAGTTATTTTAAGTATCAGAGGTGAGAGGACTTGGGCCCAACTCAACAAATTTTGAGTGTGATGATCATTCGTGGCAGGAAAGCAAAAGCTTTGGTTATTACAAGAGAAGTATGTTGATCAGGCGCTTGAGAGGTTCAACATGAAGGAGGTCAAACTAGACAACGCTCCATTCGCTAGTCATTTCAAGTTGGATGAGAATTTGTGCCCCTCTTCTTGGGAAGAAAGAGAAGGGATGGAGGCAATTTCCTACTCCTTTGTTTTTGGAAATTTGATGTATGTTGAGTTTGTACTCGATCAGATATTGCTTGTGCAATTAACATCTTTAGCAACTTTCTTTTTAATTCTTAAAAAGAGTATTGGGAAGCAATCAAGTGGATTCTCAAATTTTTGAAGGGTAACCCCAATTTGCGCTTGAGTTTTAGAGGAGCTTAACTAATCGTAGAAGATCCTAAAAATGCTGATATGACAAAGTGACCTTGATGGTAGAAAATTAACATCTAAGTTTCTATTCACTTTTGTAGGAGGAGCTTGATCATGATAGTACAAACTGCAAAAGCACGTTTCTTTGTCTACAATAGAGGCAAAACACATTGTTGCTGCTGAAATAATTAAAGATATATTGTGGATTAAGTGTTTTCCTCGAAGAATTGGTTCTAAAATAGGAAGAGTATGTTGTACATTGTGATAATCATAGTGCTATTGACCTTAGCAAAAATGCTATGTGTCATTCCTACCCCAAGCACATTGATGTTTGCTATCATTGGATACGTGAAGTGATGTAGAATCATCTTACGAAGTTAGTGTAGAAAATCAACATTTAGGTTTCTATTCACTTTGGCAGGAGGAGTTGCATCATGGTAGTACAAACTGCATAAGTATGTTTCTTTGTCTACAACATAGGCAAAACACATTGTTGTTATTGAAATAATTAAAGAGATATTCTTGATGAAGTGTTTTCCTCCAAGTACTGGGTCTAAAGTAAGAAGTATGTGGTACATTGTAATATGTAGCAGTCAGAATGTTATGAACCTCAACATGAATGCTATGTATCATTCCTGCAGCAAGCACATTGATGTTTGCAATAATAGGATAAGCGAAGTGATGTAGAATCAGCTTATGAAGTTGGTGAAGATTCATACAGACAAGAATCCTGTTAAGATAATGATAAAAATTGTTTTAAGAGCCAAATTCGAGTTTTGCAGAGATATGGTTGAAACGAACTCCATGTGAGAAATCGTTATAGGTCTTCCCTTCTTCAAGGTGAGGTGAATAGGAGAATTGATGGGGTCTACTATTTTACCTCATACTTCCATTCTTATCCATGTTATAGAAAAGTGCAATTGGTAGATTTCAATTTTTATGTCATTTGATGACTCACCT
Source organism: Heliamphora exappendiculata (assembly GCA_034768845.1). Taxonomy (NCBI): domain Eukaryota; kingdom Viridiplantae; phylum Streptophyta; class Magnoliopsida; order Ericales; family Sarraceniaceae; genus Heliamphora; species Heliamphora exappendiculata. The sequence goes on along the minus strand of JAOTRH010106823.1, from coordinate 9,347 downwards.
ATTACTATGTTCACATTAATGGTTGTATAGTCAATCAAGTCTGATGCAATTTTTTGTTGGCAATATGATGGATCACTCTATAATTAAATCACTAGTAAGAAAAACAAGTGAATTTTCAATTACTACAATTAAATTACCTGCAGAAGAAATAAGTGAATTCCCGATTACAATATGATTACACCAAGGATCAATTTTGAGTTTTTATCTCTTTGTCTTAGTTTTGTATGAATTGACTAAATATATTCGGGATGAGGTCCCATGGTGTATGTTATTTGCTGATGATATTGTTTTAGTGGATGAGACTAGGAGTAGGGTCAACGCTAAGCTAGAAATGTGGAGAAAAATTTTGGAATCAAAAGGGTTTCTAGTAAGTAGGAACAAAACTAAATATATGAAATATAATTTTAGCAGTAATAGGAGTATTAATGGTGAAAAAGTTAAAATTCAAAACGAAGAGATACCTAAATATTCAAAATTAAGAGATTTCTAAAAGTGAATATTTTTGTTATTTAGGTTCGATTATTAACAAAGATGGAGAAGTCATAGATGATATAACCCATAGAATTAAAATTGGTTGGCTCAAGCGAAGGAGTGCTTCTAGAGTTTTATGTGATCGGTGGATACCTACAAGATTAAAAGAAAATTTCTATCGGATAACTATTTGACCCGCGATTTTATATGGGACAGAATGCTGGGATGCTAAAAAAGATCACATAAATAAGATGAATGTTGCGGAAATAAGAATGTTAAGGTGGATGTGTGGTAAGACTAGAAAAGATAAAATAATAAATAAAAAATTTCGTAAAATAGTAGGAGTTGCACCAATTGAGGACAAGTTGAAAGAAAATAAATTAAGGTGGTTTAGACACATACAATGTAGACACTATGCAGTAGTAAGAAAAAGTAGTAAGATCATAGGTAATGAAAACATTAGGGGGAGGTAGATCTAAATTGACATGGGATGTGATATTAAAAGATATGAATCTATTAAAATTAACTGAAAATATGATACTTAATGGAATAGAATGGCGTAAAAGGATTCATGTAGCTGACTCCAATTGATTGGGACAAATGTTTAGTTTAGTTTGGTTTTGGTTGGTGTAGAAGTACCAACAGTGAGGAAATAAATCTTCAAAACTAGGGGATACGAAAAAATGGATCTTTTCATTATCTAGGGTCAATTATTAAGAAAAGTGAAGAGATTGCATACCATTTAACCTATAGAATCAAAATTAAAAGAATAATTTTATTGGACGGCTATTAGACTAATGATGCACTACGTGATAAAATGTTGGGTTGTTAAAAAAATATTACGTAAATAAAATGAGTGTTGTTGAAATGAGAATGTTGAAGTTGGATGTGTGGAAAGATTTGAAAATATAGAATTAGAAATTAAAAAAATTTTAAAATAGTAGAGGTCGCATCAATTGAAAATAAGTTGATAAAAATAAGACAAATGATTTGAACACATAAAATGTAGACCAGTAGATATAATAGTGAAGAAAAATATCTATTAATGGAAACTAGGGGGAGGGAATAGATCTAAAATTGAGATGAGATTCTGTAGTTAGAAATGACATAAATATATTGAATTTAACTTAACATAATCTTAACAGAGCAGAATGATTGAAAATGATTTATGTAGTTGATCCCAGTTGATTGGGATAGAAAACTTAATTTGGTTTGGCTGAACTACGTTGCTGATTTTTGACTTTCTTGTAATGGCTGAACTAAGCTGCAGAGGAGGGGAAGGAAGAAGCTCTTGTAATGTACACCCAAATGTATCTACATGTTTCTAGTTGTGTTTCTTCAATTCATGCAAAAATAACTCAATGGCTGTTCAAATTCAAGATGATAGGGTTTACAAAAGCCAAATTGACAATAGAACATAATGGTGTGAATTATGGCAAAGTTGACAGACAGAATGTTACAATTTTTACAGGATAGATTATATATGTTCGTTTGAATGAGGTTAATGACCATCATTAAAATTAGTATAGATAATGCTTTTCTTTGAATGTGAAATCTAAACAAGATTCTTTATTGTTCTGGCCCTACTGGGTTAGCAGGTTCTACATGCTTTATACTTCAGAATGTGTTTTTCTATTTGGTTAGTTTTTGTATTTAGTTCTGTGTCATGGCAGTTACCTGCTCATTTTCTCTGGCCTTCATCTATGTTATGATTTGTACAAGCATTGAGTTCTTATGCTTTCATTGCAGGTTGTCAATTGAGTTCTTATGCTTTCTTTGCAGGTTGTCAATTGAGTTCTTATGCTTTCTTTGCAGGTTGTCAATGATGATGGTGCTGTATCCTTCGTGTTTACAACGTTCCTTTACTACTATAGTGACCATAGGGGCTTTCATCAAAATTCTGCTAATCCATTTATATTCTTGTTGCGTACTTTTATTCTTCGGAAACCTTATTAGATATATACCTAAGGGGCATTTGGAGATTCCATGTTTAAAGTTGTACATTAGACATTCATTGTTTTTCCTTCTTATTTTGGTTCAAGGACATTAACTACAAGATTGAGCCTCCTCTCCTCTTACCCAATGTAGCTGCAGGAGATACCATAATCTGGATCACTTGTGGTGGCTTAAATTGTAACCTTGATGAACTTGCATTTGTGCATGACTTCATCTCATTGTTTTTGGGCTCCCTTTGAAGGTTGGTTTTGTTCATTTAAATGTTGTGGATGACAAAGTAGCCTGATTTCATTATAATGGAATGTCCAAATTCCCCTTCGGCATATGAAGTACTTCATGTGCTACTTAATGTGCTACCAAAAGAAAAACTAAGTACTTAATGTGCCACTTCTTAACTGAAACCTTGTCTAGCTGCTCCCATGTGCAATAAATGCATCGTGCGCTGCCCTCGTGGATGCTGGAATTCCCTTGAAGCATCTTGCTGGTAAATAATGCACTCAATTTTATTGTTTGATGAACGTACACTGATTTATATCTACTGGTTTCTGCAGTTGCAATATGTTGTTGTCTTGCAGAAAGTGGATACGTTTTACTGGACCCCAACAAGCTAGAAGAACAGGTTATAGGAATTTCTTGTTTGAATTTATGTTATTCTTTTGGTTGTTAAGGAGGTTATCTGACTACCTTGGCTAAAATATTTCTGTGTTATTCCAAGTGTTACTTGTCTGGTGACATTTTTTAGATACAGAGACTGGAAACAGGAAGCCATTGCACTGCAAAACATACAAATAGCCTTTATTCCCCTGCACATCTGTGCATGTACAGATATAATCATGCTTATAGAAATTTTATTTGTTCATTTTTGCGATAATTTTGTTGTCTATAGCAGGATAGAATATTACAAGGTAGACATCTTTATATATATGCATATTGAATTAACTTTATCAAGTTTTTCTTTTTCTGATAGGTAATTTAAGGAGACTCAAACTTGTCGCTTTATTGGGAGAACGCAACTTGAGCAACTGCGGTGTCCCCTAGGGGACAAAATAAACATTATAATGTTATATCTGAATACCTGTATCTACATGTGTATTAACATGCATGTTGTGTAATGGCAGAAAATGAAGGCATTTGTTTATCTAGTTTTCCCAAATTCGATTCTATCCGTGCTGCCAGAAGGATCATCACAGGTGGAAGGGGAGCCAATGCAACATGGGATTATTACATCTGTTACACATGGAGTAATGTCAGGTATCCATCACATATTCCTTTCTTCCATCTCTTTCATGTTTCACAGGATTTTCCTGGCATGTTATCATGGAAGATTGTGCACTTACCGAAATTCTTGTCTCACAGACATTGGATTGTAAATGTGTGAACATAATGATGTTTTAGAATATAAATACCCAACTACTATGCCCCAGCTTATGATTGCAGAAAGTAGAACCACACTAATTGTCAAAACTATTTGTTATTCTACTGAAGTTTCTGCACCCCTCAACTAAAAAGTGATTAAATAGCAAAAGCATGATTGACAAAATGGATTTTTGTGATACTAAGGTGAATATTTGGTGTTTGGGCATTTTATTTTTTATGTAATTGGCCTTGCCAATTGCTTGCATGGCATGGTGAGTTGGATTGGTGCCCTATTTTTCTTTTTCTTTATTTGATACGAATGGATTGGTGCCTTGAATTTCACCAATGTGATTAGATCAATTTGTCAAGAATGTGGTTTGATTTCCCAATAAAGTATTCCTGTTTTCTTGTTTTTCATTCCACTGTGGCACAACAATAAGAAATGCATCCTTAATGAACAAAATGTGTGATTGTGGGGGGAACGCAATCTAATTGCCTCAAATATGTTAACGGCTTTGGTGATCCATCTATTGAGTGGATGTGCGGCAGTTGATGCATGACTGGAAATGTACCGGACACAACTGTAAAGGGAGTACATTATAAACTTAAAGCTATTGGCAACAATAAGAATTTGACCAAAGGCTTTATATAATTGCTTATGTGGTGGGTTAAGAGACTAAGAGATGCCAGTGACTTCAAGGTTGAGGGTACTGATATGCGGTTGTTTTTGGATGGACGGATGTGTGGTGGCTATAGGTTGTCATACATTTAAAACTTCGAGAAAACATGGAAAAACTAAGATTAGGAGAAGGTTGCAGGAAGCATCTGAGTGAACAACTAACATCGCGGTCCTTTGATGGGTATCCCTAGGGGACAGTCTTAACTCTTATTAAGGTCATTTAATACCAGTGGAAGGTTTTAACTTGAGCCATTTAAAGGGGGTTTAAGAGGGTGACGAATATTAGGATTTTTTTTTAAGTCTTAAGAGCTATGTCAGTGAATGCTGAAAAAAGAAACAGCTGCTCTTAAGTCATTCTCTCCGTCTTTTTTCTGTCACTTGCTTCCGTGAGTTTATCTTTTTGAATCCTCAATTTCCCACTGTTCTTTCTGGACCTCTCTCTCTCTCTCTCTCTTTCTCTCTCTCTGTGGAAACTGAAAATTAATCTATGTAGGCTCCATTGTTAAGGATGTATTCCCTATTCAGCCTTCGATTGGTAACTAGCCTTTAAGCCAAGCGTTTTCTTTTAAAGTTAGTTTTAAGTCAAATAAACAAAAAGTTCTTTAGGTGAAATTTTGGGGTGACTTGAAGACTAAAAGCTTATTTAGTTTTAAAACAAAAGGCAATAAAGCTACAAGTCAAAAAAACTTTTAAGTAAAAAAAAATTTATAATTTTATCTTTTCACATAATTTTATATTTTCAATATTTTGATCTTATTTGATAGATCTTGACAAGTAGGTTTTAAAAATATAATTTTTTTAATAAAAAATGGATGTGTACTAAAAGTTACGACATTTTAAAATATAAAGCAAAAAGGCTAAAGGCATTGGCAAAAGGAAAAAACCTAAAGTTGCCAAACGAGAAGATGGCTTTTTTGGACTTTAAGCCAAAAGGCTTCAAGCCCGGCTTTAAGCCGGGAACCAAACGAAGCTTCAAATTAAAATAATTTGTCACTTGTTTACATTGTGTTTGGATCATTGACTTCATAAATTTTTGGGAGAGAATTGGTGCTACCGTGCTAATTTCTATTTCATTTGCAGTCGTAAATGTAATGCCTAATTTGATGTTGTCCAAATCTGTATTCAGTGGATGATTATCTTCACTGTCTAGAACGAGGACGAGCTGCAAGCGCAAAGGTGTCTGATTTCCTCAGGAGAAACTTGCAGTCACAGGTCCCCAGTGACTTGTCCAAGGCTGGATGATTTATGAACAACATTGCAAGGGGAGAATCTCTAGAGGCAGGGTATTCATTGGTGCCATTTCTTGGCACAAAGTGGCCCTAACTAAATACTCATGGGCATAATTTCCATTTCATCAGAGCTCAATGTGAGAGTTGATATTGTTATACTCCATCACAAGCCTTTAGGTAAAGAGGGGTTTATAACTTTAGATCCCACTAAAGGTTGAATATGTTCTCCAAATGGACGAGGAAGATATCAGTTTGATTTGAAAACATTTTATGGATTAGAATACTGTGAATGTTATTAAATTGTTTCCATGAGGAGCCATCAATCCTGGGTATTGCTTCGGGGTCTCGTTTGTTTGTTTTTTGTTTTTTATTTTTTGTAAACAGAAGCTCTGTGTCCTGGGTTCAATTTATTTGACACTCTTTTTTAACTATTTTAAGAGGCAACACAAAGCTTGTTTGCTTTGTGTGGCTGATAGTGAGAAGGAATCTGATGTGATTAGAGTGGTTAGTAGACTTCAAAGATGATGATGAGTAACTGATGATGTTAACTAAACAAAATATGAAAATGATGGAAGTATGACTCAATTTCATGGCTGCTGACATTTTGGCATCTGCGGTTACAATGTTGCTATTTCTTTTTCCTTTTTGTGGCTTAAATAATAAAGTCATTGATAATAAACATAGAGCTTATTTGAGAGGTCTAAAAAGTTTGGTTTTTTGGAGGTTTGATTTTTTTTTTTTTTAAATGAACAAAAGTTAGATTTAAGAAGTTCAGCTATTTAAATTGTTGGGACAGTCTTTTGCTTTTGCTTTTTTTATTTTTGGTTGTATCAGTTTTTCTTTTTTAAGTTGTAGCTCTAGGTCTTGTTTGTTTTGATGGACTAGGGGAGGGAGGATTGAACTAATAGATAAGATTAGCCCACCAAAATAATTGTCTTATTGGTATTATAAGTTCTACGTTTGCATTACAAAACTTGGACTAGCAGTCTGTTAAACGAGAAATTGTTAATTTATTATTTATGATAATGATATTAATAATACTAAGTATTTCTATGTATTATTAGTACCAGACTCTGAATTATTATTTTTTTCCTATTTAACGATTAAAAATAACATTGTAACACAAATTTTATTTTTTATTCTACTCTAATAAAACATAAATTAAATTTCTCAGTATATACATAATTTTTTCTTGGCATATTAAAAAACATGTAAAACTATCAGTATTATTAATTTTTTTTATCTTATCTAATTTTATCTTAAATAACAAACGAGTTCAACAAGTAAAATGTGCACTTGCACACATATTCATCCTCGCAGGTGCGCTGGCGCACATCCTTCTACGGCTATCGCCTATGGGAAACTAATCTGAATTAAGATACGGCAAAATCCTCAGGACCTCATTGATGGAGCAACAAAGACAGCAGCATTCCATTAAATCTCCTTTTATCTTATTCAATGTGCCCAGCTACTACTATATATCCATCTGCCCTTTTTTCTATGTTGTTTTCCCAGATTATGCCAACCAAATTAACGACCAAAAGTGCGGCCAGCTGGGCAACTGACCGGAAAAAATTCTAGGTAAACAGAATTTAATTACATAATTAACTTCAATAAAAATGATCCCAGTCGTTTATATATTTATCAAATCTACATGTATTGTTAGGCCTATATGCGTATAAATGACTAAAATTGTTTTCTCTAAATGATTATGTAATTAATTTTGTGTAAATAAAAGAATGATACGAGAGAACGTAGAAAAATTGTTTGAGAAAGAAAATCTGTGAGATTTGAGTAATTTGTAGTTCATTATCTATTTATTAAATTTCACTATTTGTGAACATAAAAAAATTGTCAAACTACGTAAAATTCATAAAGGACAACTATTAATCATTTGAAATTAGAACCAAATTGGAACTAAATTGGAACCAAATTGTTCATAGAGAAAAAAATCAAACTAAACCGTAGGGTTTAGATTGCTCTGAGCAAATTTATCACTCCTAAAGTTATTACTCTAGTCAACTAGAACCAGGAAACCTTTTCTTCCTTTTTCCTTGCCACCAAATTGGAGAACCAACAATGTCAGTTTTTTTTTTTAAATTAATTTTTGTGATGAGGAATTTCTTACGGGAAAATTCCAAATCCATGTAAGCTATACCTCACACATAGACTAAGCAAAATTAAACTGTATAAGAACAATCTAAGTTTTATTAAAATAACCCCAAACGACTAAGACGAACTAAACTCAAGACCTAAATTTTTTAGATGTGTCCATTATCGATCATTTACTTTTAGATTTAAAGATTTGACAATATAATATAAGTATGTTGATATTCTTTTCAATTAGTTCTCTCTAATTCTGTCATGACAAATAAAAAAGTTAATTTTCAAAGAAGTCATTTGAATATACACTATTCAAGGCAACCATAAGTATTATGACCTCCTAAACAAACACTTTAAAACAGAAGTCTCTATATAGATTTACAAAGAAGAAGAATTAAGAAAAAGAAGTTAAAATTAGCTTGAAAAACAAATAATACGAGAAATAAAAAGTGATAAAATTAAAGATATAAAATTGCTGAAAACTTTGTTTCCTCCTAAAATTAAAAAAACATGCAAAGCAGGCTTCGAAGCAATTCGCAGCATGCTTTGATCATATGAATCATAACTAGATTTGTGGCCCTCAAGATGCGCACCCTTTTTTTTTTTTTCTAATGTAATGCATTGTTTCAAATATTTTAAGAAATAAACAAATATATTTCTTAAATTTGTGAGTAGTTATGTAAAAAAGTAGAGAATTATGTTGTTATTTTTAAACTTACATATTTGCCCTTTTACTAATCAATAAAAAGTCATAAATATACTTACAAATAAAAGAAAAATAGCATCACATGATTTCACCTAAAAAAATGAGACACTTCTAGTATTTTTTATTATAATTTATATTACAATACATAATATGTGATATTTATCTATGTGACATATTCAAATGCTAAGATTTATTTACACTTATTTTATTTTTTACTTTTCTCTCTCTCACACTAACTAGTTCTCATTTATTTTCATTTTAAAATTAATTTTTTTTCTCTCTAATTAAAATTTAACTTTTATTTCTCTCCCATAAGAAATAGTAAGAGTGAAAATATAAAAAATAGATTGTAATATGTATACACATATTCGTAGCTCAAAAATATAGTTAATTTAATACATTTTAATTTTAATATACATATATTTTTATTGTTACTTATAATTAAAAATGAAACTGATAAGTAATATCTTTTAATTTGTCATTATCCTAAATAATTAAAGAGAATATATGTTCACTATTTAAATCTTAATAATAAAATTATATTTAAAATACCTATAGATAATAAAATTATATTTAAAATACCTATAGACATGAATAATTGTTAGTAGTGTAAATATAGATAGTATAGAAGAAAAGATTAGACGTTTTTTTCAAAATTTAGGTCAAATATAATTAATTTTACAAATTTTAAAAAATTACATCATCATTCCTTAAATTCTAACATCATTAATTATTATGGTTGAATGACTAAAATATCCCTGTAAATTAATCCACCACTGCTTGTCTTCAGCCCCAAATTGGTTGTAAAATCCTTTAGCCACACCACAGCTCTCCGTCATCGTCTTCT